>APFE030187288.1:0-25110 GCA_000404065.3 Pinus taeda | reverse complement strand
TTAAATCTCATTCATGTCCCGCAATTTTTGAATACCTTGAAGAACTTCCTTTCGACGCAAGGTTTGAATTGTCATTATTTAAAACTAAGTCTGAAAACGCTCTCGATTCTATTGTTCCAAATCCTGACTTTGCTACAGCTCTTGAATTTGAAAGGCACAATAAATTAATTGACAATTTTATCTTGAGGCACCTTCAGACCAGAATCCAAGCGACCAATCTTGCTGAGTTCTTAGAAGTCGTATCTGCAAACATTGGATCCACCGTTACGGCATCTACCTCTAGAATTCCTACTGAACTGCCTTTCATTCCTACCATTCCTGTGCAACCTATAATTACTTACTCTGAATCTACAGCTAATTCCCCTTCTTCATCCCATATTGCTTCTCCTCTGCATACACCTCCACATACTCCTCATACAATAGCTACATCCACTCTGCCAACAACACCTAGAGTAAATCTTCCTAGAGCAATGGTTGCTCGCTTTGCACCTCTTTCTTTACCTCAGCAATTGCATGATATGCCCCGCGGACTATCAGAGTAAGATTCCTTTATTTGATGGCACTCCTCAAAGTGTTTCTGCTCAGCAGCACATAGACAAAATGACAAATTTTTATGATTTATATGAGATTGATGAAGAGGATGTAACTATACGATTGTTTGAACAAACATTCGGAGGAGAGGTAAGAAAATGGTTCAGAGGCTTGGGAGCTAGAAGTATACCTATGTTGGCTGAACTTCAGAAGCAGTTTCTTGATCATTGGGAACTTAGAAAAGATCCGCTTCAGATCAATGCCGAATACAATAATATCAAATGCAATCATGGTGAGTCTGTCCAAGACTACATTATCAAGTTCAATACGGTTTATAATGCTATTCCTGATGATTTAAGATCATCTAGAAAATCAACTCTTCTCAAATTCCCGGATGCCTTTGATCCGAAGATGGCTTATTCATTACGGGATAGAGATCCACCTACTTTAGAGTATATGCAAAATGTTGCTGTCAATGTTGAGGCAAATCTGAATGACAAGAGAGCACGTTTGAAGGGAGAGAAAAGAGTGACTATAAACAAAGAATCTACATCAACAGAACCACCTTGGCTTCGTGAGATGTTCAAAAGACTGAGTCTTGATAAAGCAGAACCGCAGATTCATAATCCAAATTACCGTGGCCAACAACAACCTCAGTAAAGAATTAAGCAGCGTGAACCAAGAGTACAAGAGCCAGCAGCCCAGCAACCAATCAAGACTCCTCTTTTGCAGAATTTTGTGAGTCAAGATTCAGATGAAGATGCTGATGTAGTAGGGGACCAAAACCACTTCTTTACTCCTAATGATATGCCTATTTACATCACCGAAGAAGAAGAGTATGGAGAAAGTTTAGGCGCCCATCAAGATGAAGATTTTATCTTAGCCAATGATGCAGATTTAGATGATTACCAAAGAGGATATTTGAATGCCCTGTCCACTCAACAAAAGTAGTATTCATTGAGAAACCGAGATGTGCCTATCAAACCCATTCAGAAAAGAAAGGAAGCTACAACACCAAAGATGGATTCACCAATACCGTCGAAAAAGGGAAAAGAGACAACTGATCCCACAACTAGTAAGATATCAGCAACAAAAAGGATGAATCAGGCAGCTATAATCAAAGATAGGAGAGAGGTTTCGGTCAAAGAAGTCGAAAAGGTTTCAGCATTTAGCTTGGAAAATGAAATTTCCAAATTAAAAATATCTATTCCTTTCTGAAATCATGAAAAACAGCAGCTACCGAGGTCAAGTCTCTAAACTTTTGAATTTTGATCCCATGATTGACATGATGAATGTTGAAGATGATCAACCAGAATTAATTTTTGGACCAGCATTGGATGGTCAGTCCCCTGATAGTGATGTTCCTCCCTTTTATATCAGTTTGAGATTGCATGAATATGTCTTGCATAATGCTATGTTTGATTCAGGTGCTTTGCACAATTTGATGCCAAAGGCGATCATGGAGAAGCTGGGATTAGACATTACCAAAAAAAATCATGATTTGTATTCATTTGATTCCAGCCGTGTGAGATGTATCGGGCTCATCAAATATTTGGTTGTTAGCTTAGACTAAATCCCAGCAAAGAATGTCCTGATGGATGTGGTGGTGGCGGACATTCCTCCACGTTTTGGTATGCTACTTTCGAGATCCTGGGGAGCTAAGTTGAAGGGTACTCTACAATTAGACTTTTCTTATGCCACAATTCCAGTCTTTGATCAAATGAGAAAGCTATATTGAGAGATAAAGATGAAATACATGATAACTAGCAAAGAGAAGCCAATCAATCATCCTGTAAATTATGTACATACAGATTTGGAGTCGTTTGTTTTATTTGTTGATAGTTTTAATGATTTAGATAGTCAGTTAGTTCAGGTGGAAGATATACCAGAGATCACTGAAAATTTCAGAGAAATTATACAAAAGGAAAGAGGAGAAAAGCAAGTTACAATAGAGCAAACAGCTAAAGGTAAGGGGCAACAAACAGAAAAATCAGAGGCAGTACAATTTCAGCACTTGGAGGATGATGAAGATGGTATTTGGACCATGGATTTCGATGGCGCAGTAAGTAGTGATGGTGCTGGTATTGGTGTGTGGATTCAAAGTCCTTTTTCTGCTCGAGATAAAGTTCCAAGCAAGGTGAGAGTGTGCTCCTATAAACTAGCATTTGATTGTTCAAATAATGAGGCGGAGTATGAGGCTCTCATTGCTGGCCTAAAAATTCTTAGAAAGCTAAAAGCGAAGAAGATTGCGGTCTATGGTGATTCCAAGTTGGTGATAAAGCAAGTTAAGGGTGAGTTTCAAGCCAAACATCCTCGCATGAGGGCATATTGAAATGCAGTCTTAGATATTTTGAAGTTGTTTTCCGATTATACCTTGACATGTGTGCGTCGCCTACAAAATGGTGTTGCTGATGGACTTGCTAAGGCAGAAAGCAATTTAAAAATTCCAATGAATTCTGGCAACAAATATGAGATTCATGTGAAGCATCGTCCCACCGTTCTAGATAATCAGCGATGTTGGCAATTTTTTCAAGATGATGAAGAGATCAATGAGTTTTTGCAAAATAAGGGTAAGTTCAAAGATTCCTCAATAGATACTGAAAATGATGATGGTGATGACAATATACAAGTAAATCAAATGGATGTGCTGCAACTTAAGGACAACATTATTCCTAAAGGATTGATTCCTTTAGAGGAGCTATTTGACCAAGATGATGTGGCCCACAAACCGACATTGAGACCAACTGAAAGGGGTGTTGAAGAGGTAAACATTGGGACAACTGAAAATCCCAAGATGGTTAAGCTATCAAGGTCATTGTCATCAAAGGTAAAAGCTGAATATATGAAATTATTTTCTTTATTTTCCAATGTATTTGCATGGGATTACTCAAATCTTAAAACATATGACACAAATATCATTCAGCATACTATTCCTATTAAGTCAAATCAGAAGCCTTTTCGTCAAAAATTGAGGAGAATCAATCCGAAACTGCGACCATCAATTGAGAAAGAGGTAAATAGATTGTATAAGTCAGGAATCATTGTGCCTATCCGATTTTCAGATTGGATATCAAACTTGGTGCCCATAAGGAAGAAGACAGGTGAGATTCGTTTGTGCATTGACTTCAGAAATTTGAATAAGGTGTCCTTAAAAGACAATTATCTGCTGCCCAAAATGGATCATATATTGCAGCGAGTAGTTGGAGCATCAAGGATGTCACTACTCGACGGTTATTCAGGATACAATCAGATTTTAGTGCACGAAGATGACCGTGACAAGACAGCGTTCACCACTCCGTGGGGAACATTTCATTATGCAAAGATGCCTTTTGGTTTGAAAAATGCAGGAGCCACCTTTCAGCGTGCAATGGATGTAGCTTTTGCCAATGAGAAAGATGTATTTTTAGTTGTTTATCTTGATGACTTAACTGCGTTTTCAAACTCTGATGAGGAACATTTGTATCATTTAAAAATTGTTTTCCAAAAGTGCAGAAAATATGGCATATCGTTGAATCCGAAAAAGAGTCTTTTTGCCATGGATGAGGGCAAACTTCTTGGCCACATCATATCTAAAGATTGCATCCGTATTGATCCAGCACGTGTTGAAGCCATTCAGCAAATTGAACAGCCCCGAAACAAGAAAGAAATTCAGTCCTTCAATGGTAAACTGAATTTTTTGCATCGCTTCATTCCAAACCTAGGAGAGCATCTTAGAGAGATCACAAGCATGCTCAAGAAGGACAGTCAGGTAAAGTGGACCGAAGAGGCGGTCAAATCATTTAATTTAGTGAAGTTAACTCTTTCTTTAGCTCCTATTTTGATCAGTCTCGACTACACTCAGGATTTTATTTTGTTCTCATTTGCTTCTGAGCACACTTTGGCAGCTGTACTAATGCAGAAGAGAGAAGGTGTTGAAAAGCCCATTGCTTTTTTCAGTCGGATTATTAGAGATGGAGCATTGAAATACAACATCATTGAGCAGCAAGCACTTGCACTTGTTTAGGCCTTGAAGGATTTCCGTGTGTATATATTGCATTCACATATTCTAGCTTATGTTCCTAACGCAACAGTTAAAGATATTTTAGTACAGGAAGATCCAGAAGGTAGAAGGGGTAAGTGGATTGCTGCGTTGTTAGAATATGATGTAGAGATTAAACCCACCAAGTTGATCAAAGGTCAAGGACTCGCCAAGCTAATGGCTGAAACAAATTTGCAAGTTCTAGACATAAGTTTGATTGCTGCCATGTCTGATGAAGATGAGGAGAACCCATCAGTTCAGGTATCTGAAATGTTTCTTTCCTCTCCTTGGTACGCTGATATTTTATATGTACTACAACATTTGTATTCACCTCCTGGAATGTTGAGGAATAGAAGTAGAACATTGAAATTTAAGGCTGCAAAATTTTGCATACTAGATTCAGCATTGTTTTGGAAAGATCCTGGTGGAATGTTATTAAATTGTTTGGTCAAAGAAGAAGCCAAAAGAGTCGTGGAAGATTTTCATAGAGGGGATTGTGGGGGTCATCTGTTTTGGAAAACAAACAAGATTCTAAGGGCAGGATATTACTGGCCTTCATTATTTTCAGATGTATATAAGGCCATCAGAAATTGTCACGAATGCCAAAATTTTCAAGGAAAGCAGAAGCTCTAGCCATTGCCTCTCAAACCAATCGAAGTCAGCGCAGCTTTTCAACAGTGGGGATTGGATTTCATTGGTGAAATTCATTCGGCATCATCAGGACAGCATCAATGGATATTGATGGCCACATACTACTTCACAAAATGGATTGAAGCAATTCCTACTCGACAAGCTACGGACGGTAATTATTTCTTTTCTTGAGACCAATATTTTGTCACGTTTTGGATGTCCAAGTAAGTTAATTACAGATAATGCAGCAGTGTTTAAGTCAAAAAGGATGATTGAATTTTTCTATAAGTACAATATTAGCTTCGGACATTCAACCACATACCACCCTCAAGGAAATGGATTGGCAGAGTCATCTAATAAGTCTTTGGTCAATATCATTAAGGAATTGTTGGAAATCAGCAAAAAGGGCTGGCACAAGAAGTTGATAAATGCACTATGGGCTGATAGGGTGAGTCAGAAAAAGTCTATTGGCATGTCTCCTTTCGAGTTGGTGTACGGAACAGACACGGTTTTTCCCACTTCGCTTGCTGTCCCGGTAGTCAAATTGCTTCAAGAAGCGGGTAGTGAGGAAGATCCTATGCAGAGAAGGATTAATCAGATGATTCATTTGTAGCAGACACGGGAGGAGGTATTTCAAAACACTTGCAAGCTACAGGAGTGCATCAAAAAGATTTATGACCGGAAAGCAAAGGCGGATACATTTCAGCTGGATGAGGTTGTTTTGAGGTGGGATGCTCGTCATGAAGACAAGGGAAAGCATGGAAAATTTGAAAATTTATGGAAGGGTCCTTACAAGATTGTAGCATATCACGGCCAAAACGCTTTCCTTCTCAAAGAGATGAATGGAGATGAATATCCTGGAGGGCCGATCAATGGTCGGCTGTTAAAGAGATACTACTTCTAAATATTTTCTGCTCATTTCATTATCATTGTACATATCATTTTACTTTTGTTCTATTGCACATGTACACTAACTTATCATCTTCAGTTTGGGGCCCGAGGTGAAGGCTATAATTCTGAAAATGAAAGTTAGTTAGTCTAAGTTTGTCAAGTCAGTTGTCAAAATCTTTAACTTCGAGTTTAGTTTTGTCAATGCAATTTTTGTTTTTTCAGTCAAATTCTCAAAATTTTGTGTCGGAATAATGACTCCATTGCCCAATGGATGAAGGCATTGTCTAGCTCTTACAGAGATCTGCGGTTCTTGGCATCTCCAAGGAGCTACCATCCCCATTGGAGCCAATGTTAGAGTTGGTCTAGTTGTCCCTCCATCAGAGATCAAAGCTCTTTTTTACATTTCATGTTTTAGGTGTCCCACCAGTTCTCATCAGTTGCATTTCATTAGGCATGCCATAACTCTGATGGAGTGGTCTCTGTCATTCATTCCCCTTGTGCATATCACTGCTGGTTTAGGATGAGTCATAAAGCTTCACAAGTCATTTTTTTACATTTTTAGGGTCTAGGGTTTGAGTTAATTTAGTCTTGAAAAGTCTTAGAAGACCAGCAGGCCAGAGGGATACCTTTGATAGATCATTACTTCAATAATTCTCACCATTGTACAGCTGAATAAGGACTTCCCTTCAAAACTCTGTTTTGAAGACAAGTCGCCACCTCATTTTTGTAAAAATTGTCAAAATTTTCAGTTCTTCAATTGTTCAAGTGCAGCCCTGGTCTCCTTTGCTGAAGCATTTCAGAGCTATCCCTGCAAAAAATTATCAGAGAAACTCATCATTTCAACCTATTTTATGAAGGAAACCAAAAAGGTCAGAGCCTATTAATTTTGGAAAAGTGTCAACAACCAAACATAAGAAAAATGGGTTTTCATAGAGCAAAAATCAAAATGGATGCTATATCAAGTCATTTCTCCTCATTGGCAACCTATTCCTCACTTTGAGAGCTAAGAACATCATTCAAGGGTGATTTTGCAAGTTTGTAGCAAATTTGTGAGTATTTGGGTCAGCTCTAGGGTGCGCGGCGCATCAGCATAGGCGCGCGGCGCATCAGGCCACTTTCTCCTGTGTAATTTAACACAGGCGCGGCGCACTCAGAGCGCACGACGCGTTGGGTAAAGCACGTGACGCATAGGGTTTGTGCCTGCAAATTCACCAAGAAATCGCTCAAATCACCTCTCCTCACGCCTAAATTCTCAGCATTTTGATAAAGAGACCAAAAGTCAACAGTCAACTTTTGGCACACAGTTTTATATCAGCAAATATATATATTCCGGCCACCTTGTTTTTAGAGAACATGTCAGAGACCGAGTCCGAATATGAGCAGGATTATGATAGTGACTCTACACTAGAGGTCAATGTGCCTAATGTGCCACAGAGGTATCACAGGGGTGGCAAGAGTGGACAGCATGTTAGGGAGGAGCCTACCTCTTTGGCTCAATTGCAAGCTTGCCTGCTTGCCATGGATTGTTTTCGACGCCAAACATGTTACCAATATTGTGAGATGATCTCACAAACTCAACATCATCAGGAACTGGTCCGTCTATTTGTCCTTAACTTACAGGATGGTCATGTGAACCTTGCCGGAGTGGATTTCACTTTGTCACCCGACACTATTTCTCAGGCCACCGGAATACCAAATGTGGGGGAGGAATGGAGTAAACGCCAGATGCTGGACAGATATTATTATGAGCCATATGTCAAGCCCGCATATATCAGACACTTGAGCACAGCCTTTCCTTTCAGATACTTGAAAGATGAGTTTGCACCAATGATGAAACTCATCATTCGGTATTTCAGCTGTGAGGGAAGATTTTCACGTCTCTATGCGTACCATGTACGTTTGTTGATGCATTTCACACAGGTACGTATGATGAGCATTCTGTTTTTCATGTGCCGAAACATAGAGAGGATGGTACCCTTAGTACAGTGGAAGACCTCGGCACATCAGCACAGGAGCATATATCACTATGCATTGATCAAAATCATAGTGATGCATCAGTTGGCACAGCAGAGTATTGCTTGGGAGGATTTCATCTCCCGTGATTTCTTTTCCACGCTACAGCCTCCTCCAGAGATCGTCCATGATGAGGGAGGACCTTCACATCAGTTTGACATTCATGAGACCGAGCATGTTGATGCTCCAGCATATGTGACATATCAGAAAGGCCCCAGGGCCTTATTTGCAGCTGCATGACGAGTACTATCTCCACCCGGGGTGGAAGGGGTCTCGTTGACATCATCAACAGAGCCAGTATTATCTCCACATCATGTGGAAGGGGTCTCGCTTCCATATACATCACAGGGACAGAGTCAGGACAGGGGCAAGAGACCCATGGTTGATGAGGGTCCTTCAGGAGTTCAGGATACCGGTATCATTGATGTTGATGCTAGTTTGCCCAACTCAGAGCTTAAGGAGATTATCCGAGAGAAAAGGGCCGAGAATGAGTCGCTGCAAAAGAAATTGCAGATGGCTAAATGGGTGATCAACTACTTAGAGCAGCGCAACAAGCAGTTGGAGGATGAGCATGAACTTTATGAGCTGCGCAAGATTTGTGAAGACCGCGAATTGTCGCGTAGGAGACCCGGTGATTTGACGCCTATTGGTCGGGAATCGATGCTCATCTGGGTGAACACTCACTTGGAAAAGTTGTTGGCAAAGGAAAACAGGGACAAGGACATGCTTCACCACATGAAGACTCACTATTGGGCTCGCATGCATGTTTGCAAAGCGAGAATGAAGGTCCTCAAAAGGCGTTTGAGCAAAGCACAAAAACAACGCAAAAGGCCTAATACGCTTCGAGTTATGGCCGAGGCTTCACTAGTTGAGCATGACACATGATGGAGGGTCTTCACTCCAATTTTGGGCACATTTGGAGAAAATTTTGTCATTTCAAAAATTTTGGCTTGCAAAACAGGTTTTTGGGTTCTATGCATCGCGCTCAGCACGCGACCCACAAAATGGAGAGGTCCAAATCACAAGTGGCTTACATTTTTGGATTTTTCATGATGAAATACATATGCTCATCAATTTCCAAGGTATTTCATCAAGTTTTGGGTGATCAAAAGCTCAAAAAACATCATGAAAATCACCTTTCTGCCACTTTTTGCATCAGCAGGTAGTACTTCTGGGAGAATTCACTTTTGGAGGGTCAAATGGAGACCAAATTGGAAAATTCCACTTGGGTTGGATAGTAGACAGCCAGACCTTTCCCACAAGCCCACGTGAGCTCAATTTGGATTTCTGGAAGTGCCCCAACAGTAGCTGCAAAGGCGCACAGCGCACAGGGCTCAGGCACGCGGCGCACAGGGTGTTTTGGCTCAGTTTTCTTCCTCAGCTGAGCGAATCAAGCCAGTTTCACCTGTTTTGACTTTTGATGGGATTTTTCACCCTCCTTGATGTAATTATTGGATATTTATGTTGTTATGACACTTATTTACCTATTCTAGATGATTCATTCATAAAATAGCAAAAATTTAATGAATGAATTGGTTTCCTAGCTTATAGAGGCAAGTTGTTTTGACTGCCTAGATTGTAGTGCTTAGTTTAGAATTGGTTGAAACAGCTCCTAGGATGATGAGCTCGGGACCCCTGAGGCAAGAGAGTGTGTGTTAGCTTGCCTATATTATGTATTTTCTTAGTCATTTCAAGGTTGGACTCTTGGGATAGCTTGAGACTATATTGTACATATTTTATCAGCATTTTTGGCAAAGGAAAGACCAAGGTTTTGCAGCACTATTTGGGATCCATGTGGATTTATGTGTTGATGGTGTGTTTCTCTTAGTACTTGTAAGTTGTGTATGTGCATCATTATCTCTATGGGGGGATCACAGGGAGTTTTAGGGGGCCGAGTAGGCCCCCTCTATGGGGTCCTAGGCAGCGCCCCAGGGAGATTTTTTGGACCCTATATTAGGTTGGGTGAACCTACCTATGGTTTTGTGCATGGTTTTCGCACATGGTTTTGGATGAAATGGTTTTCGGTCCATGGTATTGGATACTTCGGCATGTATAAATATGTATTGTAACATTGAAAGGAATATAATGAAAAATCAAGCTGGTAGTCCCAGTTTTGGGATTCATGGGAAAATCTTTGTGTATATGTGTTTTATGTGTTATTCTCTCGCATTGTTTAGTTTATGTTCTTAGAACTTGTATGCAGGTAATTTTTGTACGAGGTTAAAACCTATAGACATGACTTCCCACTTTACAACGTTTAATATTTCCACTATTCCGAGACTCCAAAATGCAAACGCCAATCTCTTAGCTAATGTGGCTTCCAAGCTTATTCTACTAGGAGATTACAGTCCTGATCGCTTTTCTATTAAATTGATTTTTAGGCCTTCTATTCCCGACAATATCACCAATTGGAGATTCTTTAATAACGATCCATATATCATAAGATTTTTGGCATCAAAAGGCTCTTATGATGACCAAATAGTTGACGAATACTAGCATGACAACCAACTTAAGCAAGAAACAACTAATAATTCTATACCAAAGTCTATGGTTAAGTTGGAAGATTTATATGACCTCAAGGACAGATTCAAACGACTCACCAATTCAAAACTTCAAATTTCAACTCTGAGGTTTGAATTGATTAACCTTGGAACTGACCTGAAACCTCAAAATATTAACCTAGGCCTTGGAGTTACGTCAGATGAGAAATCAACCTTTATATGTTTGTTGAAGAAATATAAGAACGTCTTCGCCTGGAACTATGAAGATCTTAAAACGTAGAAACTTCTATTATTCAACATATTATCCACATGACGTCTGATGAAAAACCTGTTCAACAGAAATTAAGAAAAATCCATCCTAATTTAGAAAATCAGATTAAATATGAATTAAACAAACTATTGAAAGCCAAGATTATTTTCCCTGTCAGACACTCTAGGTGGGTCTCCAATCTTGTCCCAGTCAGAAAGAAGAATGGCGATATTTGGATATGTATAGACTTCTGCAATCTAAAAAAATCATGTCAGAAGGACAAATTTCCATTGCCTCCTATGGAATAGATATTGCAACCAGTTGCAGGCTCAAAACTAATGTCTTTTCTGGATGGATTCTGAGGTTATAATAAGATCCTAGTACATTCAAATGACCAGGTAAAAACTACATTTAGGACAAAATGGGGCACTTATGCTTATTAGAAGATGCCATTTGGACTAATTAGTGATGGTGCTACTTTCCAAAGAGCCGTGGACATAGCCTTCAAAGCTTTAGTAAACAAATTAGTAGTAATCTACTTAGATGATATAACTGTATATTCCAAAAAGCGCAGTAATCATCTAAGAGATTTAAAACAAATCTTTCAGCATTGTCAAAGGTATGGAATTTCTCTTAATCCTAAGAAATCTTTCATCGCATTAAGTGAAGGAAAACTCCTTGGATTCATTGTATCCAAAGTAGGGATTTAGATTGACCTTCATAGAATAAGAGAAATCTCTGAAATTCCTTTGCCTCATAACAAAAAATCAATGCAATCTTTCCTAGATTAGATAAATTTTGTGAAAAGATTTGTCCCTAACTTCTGACGAATTGTTTTACCTCTTCAATCTATGATAAAGAAGAAATCTCTTTTTAAATGGGGACACACAAAACATGAAGCTTTTGATTTGATTAAACAAGCAACCATTAATTCTCCCTCTTTGGCATCTCCAAATTTTCAAATCATTTCATTCTTTATACTTTCACTTCTAAGAGATCATATGCAGCCATATTGATAAAAGTAAATGAAGAAAAAGTTGAAGCCCCAATCTCTTTCTTTAGCTCCAATTTACAGGGGGCTGAATTGAATTACTCAGATGTTGAAAAACAAGATTTTGTTGTTTTCAAATAAATAAAACACCTCAAACCTTTTCTCCTCAAAACCCACACCAAAGTAATAGTGCCATTCTCAGCAGTGAGAAATATGTTAATCCAAAGGGATGTAGTTGAGAAGAGAGAAAATTGGGCGACAACTATACAAGAATATGACATTGAAATCAGACCAACAAAAATTGTAAAAGGTCAAGGTTTTTGCAGGATGTTAATAGAAGCATCTGATTTATCAACACTACAAGACTCAGGTGATGATGTATAAGTCTATGAGGTAAGACTTAATGACGCTGAGTCAAGCTATGCTGATATCATGTTTTACTTAATAAACGAATATGCCCCAACACAATTAAATTATAAGAAGAGAAGGGTGTTGGGCATGGAATCCCCCCGAGGCATGTTTTGGGGCTCAAAGCCCATGTTTTGACTGAATAATGTTGTAAAGCCCCGTGAATTGTGGGCGCAGAAGTATGTTAGAGTCATAGGGTTGTCTGCCCTAGTTTGTAAGGTAATGTTGGTCTACCCATGGTCCACTGACCATGGGATTGTATAAATAGAGTGAGGCTCTAAGTTCAAAGAGGATATAGAAGAAGTAAAAAGGATTGAATCGTAAGTGTCGAAGTGTGACTTTGGGTCGTAGACTAGGAGAAGGCTCTTCAGCTGAGTGCACAGAGGCCTAGATGTCCGCAGCTAAGTACGCGGACCCCTACAACTAAGTGCATAGGGCAAAGTCGAGTCTGTAACCGAAGAAGAGAATAATAAAGAGAAGATTTATCCAAATTTTGTGTATCTGTTCTTGAGTTATTACATGTTTGATATCAATTGCAAATATACTGTTTATTTATTTTGTGCACTTGTATGAATGATTTATATTGTTAATTATACTTTACACATGCAAGTAAGCTAAGTTAGTCAACTAACGGTGGAATACTAGTAAGGACTTCGGTAATAATAGCGTTCGGCCCCCAAGTAAGGATGCGCGAAGGCAAAATCTCAGGCTGCGAGGTATGGGTAAGTGTGCGTAGCGACATGTGCGTCGGGTCGAATTGTGGACCACTTGAACTCATCAGACATCTCCAGGGTGCAAAAACTTGGTTCTAGCACCCCCCCATACTACCTCAGGTGAGACCTCAGTCTGCACTCTGCAGACTATTGTCAAAAGGGCTGGTAGTATCGAGATTTGTTGGCTAAATCACCTTTGAACATGGGTCAGGCCCCAACAAGCCAATAAATGGTTTTGTTGTTGAGACCGGAATCTACATAAGAGATGTCCGATGTCATGTCACTGGAATCCGACCAAGAAAGAAATTGAAGGGTGGTTGGATAGAAAGATTCACAAGTTCACGATGCAGGAAAACAAGAATCTATGAGTATCGAAGGAACAATGGTTAGAGCACTACTTATATATGGAAATCCATGAAATTTTCTTTGCATCCTTCCCCTCTAAGTTGTATGAGTGGATCGCGAAGCTAGTAAACTGTCAAGGAAGGTGTAGGCTCAACAAACCGATTGTGTGGAATCCAGAGTTGGTACGCAAACTAGAAGCACCAGAAGATAAGATCGCATGCGCTGTGGACCATTGGATTGATCGAATTATAGGAGGATTTATCATCAAATTCGTGGTAGACAGTTCAGTCGGCTATAGCGAGGCAAAATGATGCTTCCTCAAAGGACTGCAAGGTGAGTACGTTAAATATTTGAACACTTAGATTAAAACGCTATTGTGTGAAAAGTGGGTTATGCGAATAAATTGATGTTTGGAGCTATGCAAAGTGGGATTATCTATAGAAACAAAGGTAGCGTAGAGATAGAGAATAGCCCCTTGATTTTGCCTTGACGAGAAAGCGAGGAAGAGCTCATGAAAGTTTCACCAAGAAGTGCGATCAGTCTGATAAGGCAGCAAATTTGTGCATACCACCTCCACCTACACCAACACCAGTTTCACAATCTTCACCCCCATCTCCACCCACACCACCTCTGCCACCACCACAGTTCAATATGGTGAGCATGATAAAATTGCCAGTGTTCAAAGGAGTAGGGCCTGAAGATCCGGACCAATTTTGGTTCATAGTAGAGGCTGTATGGGAAGCACAAGGAGTCGTGGATGACAATATAAAGAATGCAATGCTAGTAAGCACGTTTCCGGATCATGCATTGACATGGTACATTAAGCATTCCAATGATAATCCAAACGCAGGGATCACAGATATCTAAGCTGTGCTAAATAGGGAATTTAGTAGGCCAAAATTGGAGACATAGTTGATTATCAGGTTTAAGGAAATCGTGATTCTTCTAAGCAAGACCCCCTGGGAACTCGATCAGAGACTGAAGGGCATGATTGACGAAGCCAACATGACCTTGACGGATGGGCAACACCGCACATGGTTTGTAGCATCACTAACACTACATCTAAGGACAACATTGTCGCAATAGAAGTTATCCACCCAGGACGAAGCTTTAGAGATTGCAATGATACTGCACGAGACCCCAATACAAGATCCTACCCTGGGGGTCCAACAAATCCATGCGCAATTGAAAAACTTGTGTCTGGAGATGTAGAGTTTGAAACAAGACAGGACAACTCACCTAGAGGCACGCGAGGAGGTATGGTGCATAAAATGCGAAGGCCAGGGACATGACAAGGACCATTGTCTAGTCTTCGTGAAATACTTGGCAGGAGGAGGGTTGATGCCATTGAGACAAGAGGCACATGCAGGATCGAGTGTGTCGCCTGCATTATGGTGTTTGATTTGTCAGATAGGAGGGAAGCACGCTACAGATAATTGTCACCTATTACAAAAGTATATGAAGACGTCCCAGCAGTTGTTCTGTAATTTATGTAGGTCAGTAGGCCATGATGAATGCACTTGTAGAAATTATGAATTGATGATGGATTGGACTCTTGCCTATAGAGTTCAAACCAAAGCACAAGCCCTCGATCAAAATGCATGGATGATGCGCACTGGATTTCAGGGGTGCGAATGAGGTTGAGGTGGAATAGGACCAGGAAGGGGTCGCGAACAGTTGATTTGTTTCAATTGCGGAGGGCTAGGGCATTATGCCCGCAATTGTACAAATCTGACGAGACCATAATGTTTATATTGTATCCAGTTTGATTATGAGATGGAGGGTTGCCCCACACTGATAGCAAGGTTGTGCGATAAAGGAATACTCCAGCCTCCCCTGACTCAGAAGCTACAAATGATGAGGTCTGAGCTGCATGAAGAGGACCCTAATGTAAACATCGTGCTCTGAAGTGATATCATGACAGGAGATGACAAGGGCAAGCAACCTGAAGAGAGTTCTTGGGTTCACAAGGCTCCTACAAAGGAACCAGAGTTCTTTTTGGAGTGTGCAAAGGAGTCATTCATGGAAGCTAAGAAGAGCTTCACTGAGGCCTCCACTTCAGGCAGTAAAGACAAACTAGAACTAGAGATGGACCCATCAATGCTTACTACCTTTCTGGAGACATGCATGAATCTTTTGGGTGACAGTAAGGCTATGAAGGGACTGCAGTAACTCATCACTAGGTGTGCTGGGTTAGGAGAACCGCACGTAGTCTGAAAGCTCAGGAAGCACACAACGCGAACAGGAAGGGAGATGATATTGACTGCGAAATCGGGGAATATGAAATGAATCAAGTGATTCTGGATTTAGGATTGGATGCGAACATACTGCCAAAGAAGACGTGGGAGTGCATGGGCAGACCCGCGTTGCAATGGTCTCCTATTCAATTGCGGATGGCAAACCAGCAGAAGATCCTACTGATGGGAATATTGTAGGGAATAATAGTAGATATCGAAGGTGCGAGTGCGCTTGCAGATTTTGAAGTGATAGAGATTGTCGATGACAGTAATCCCTATCCTGCACCACTAGGAATAGATTGGGCCACTCTTATATACCTAGGGGGGATAATATGGGGTACAAAGGGAGGTACCCAAGGTAATAATGTAATAATTGGATGGGCCATAGTAATAAATAAGTTGGTTAACCTATATCATGTAAGGGACCACAAGTGGTTAGTAATAATGTAATGGGCCCATGGTATTAGTTTGATGGTATGAGGGAACCATGGTAATGACCCATGGTATTGTATGTATGAGGCCTATATAGAGGCTAGAGACTCCACATGGAGAGATGTCAAGGATTATTCTATGAACAGGCATATGGCTTGTGGAGTGTTCTCCTTCCTTAAGGAGTGATTGTATGGTGTTGCCCTACCTTAAGGGTTTGACCAATAAATTGAATCATTTCTATTCTATATTAAGATCTTATCATTTCTTGGGCTTATTTCTATTATCTTATATTTTTGGGTTAGATCTATAACAACTTCAAATCCACATTGAAATAATAAGAACAACCATCACGAGGTGTTTCAAAAGGAAACTAAATTGTCACTCATCCGAAAGAAAATATCCTAGATCAAAGTCAAGATCAGTCCCTCGGCATAAAGTTTGGTTTCATGTATATTGTTTCTCTTGTAACTAATTGGGCATAAGGCCACTAATTATAGGTAAAACACTTGGAATGGAAGCAAAAGATGGGATAAGTTCCAACACATGATTATGAATTGCAAGAATATTTGGAGGAAGAAGGAACATCAGTTAGAGATGTAGGGAAGATTGCACCTTTTCAGTCCATTGCTCTTAAAAGCATACTTCTATCAGTGGATGCAGAAGTGCATGTGAGGTATGTAACCTCATGGAGAGCAGGTGATGATTATTAGGTACACAAGATAACTAATGTATGATCTCAGGTGGGCCTATGCATGAGTATCTTGGTGATGGTTCACTATTTTGGTTTGATATTCTTTTGATGATGTTTTTGTATTACTGAAATTGCATCTGATGAAGTAACTATGAACAGGAACAGATAGTACAGGTTCAGGGGGAGCTTTTGTTATGGAAAGTTCAAAATTTTTCTTTAAGTACGTAGATTACATGAAGGACAATCGTGTATATACGCGTGCTTTGATCTAAAAATTTGTGTACGGTTTCCTGCGGACATAAATGAATGGCACAGATTTAGAGGAGCTTCTTATATTCTTCCATTAGTTATTATTGGATTTTTTATTCTGACATTAACTTGTTACAATTTGTTGATGGTTCTTGTTAGGGTCCTATAATTCATAGGATCATCTAATGATTTTCTGTTGATTTTTTATGTTATGAGATGTTGTAAATAATACTAATTCTGTAAATTATTTCCAATGAAAAAAAGAAAAACGAAAAGGAAAAATAAAACAAAAAATAAAATGAAAGAAAACAAAAGGATTAAAAAATATTAAAAAAGGAAAAATAACCCCAATAAGTGAGCCAGTTCTAATGTCACTTCATTTCAAAAAATGAATATATGTTTAAAAAATAAAAGAAATGTGACAAGCAAACCTTAAAAAAATAAGAATAATGTGATTTCTAGTTTAAATGCCGCATTTGATTTAAATAAACATGTTTTGTTATTTAATTCCATTGTTTAAGCATAATTAAATTAGTTTTAATAAATTTCTTTAATTAATTAATTGCACATTTTTAAGTGCGATTAATTAAATGTTAATCAAGTTAGTTTAGATACGATGCTTTGTCATTTTGTAATAAACGTCGAGATATAAACAAGGGCCTTGATATAACCAACCCAGATCAACCGCGGGTGATCACTTCAGACCCCC
The DNA here is from genome assembly GCA_000404065.3 of Pinus taeda. NCBI lineage: Eukaryota > Viridiplantae > Streptophyta > Pinopsida > Pinales > Pinaceae > Pinus > Pinus taeda. The sequence continues at coordinate 7,501 of APFE030187288.1, read as the reverse complement.
CTAGCCCTCCAACAGCTAATCGAGGGGGGGGGTCCGAAAAGTTGATTCTCCTGTTACTTCGGACCGCCCTCGCCTAAAACTACTTACCGCTTGCCCGCCCCTTTGAAATCAGCTTTTCCCTCTTTCCGCCTAGAAAGTGATCGTTAACTCCGCTCCCCATTGCACTCCTCTTCCACCACATGGCAGATCCCATCCACTCCACTCTCGCTATTGTCACATCCCATCTGACTCTGCCCTACCAAATGAAACATCCCTTTGCTCATCACTAACCGTTAAATATCCATTCAGCACCTAATTGTTCCCAAATTAATGAATTTATCTTGTTAAACGAATAATCATCCAACGGTACGTGATCTGGAAAATAAAATCACCAAAATCCCGTTCAATCAGCTTTCCTTATGTGACCTCGCTGCAAATCCCGTGACAATGAACTTGCTATTTTTACTGCAGCCAGTCACCAAGTTGACTTTTCACCGCTACTAGTCATCGAGCCACTAGTGTCATTTGATAATTCTCTAGTAATTACAATGTTTCCTTCCTTTTCTTTCCAAAAATGTCTTCTAAAAGAAAATCAAAAGCCACAGTAGAAAACCCCTTGCTCCCCCTTGTGATTGATTTAGACCATTAGCCATTAGACGACGAATATTATAATAGGTCTGAAACTAGATGTGAGTTCGACCTCTACGAACTCCACGATTGATTAAAAACAAAATTCCTTGACCTCAGTTATGAATTGAGCTTGTGGGAGTCCTTCCTGCCTCAATTCGTTTTTTCTCAAACCCATCATTTTCCAGAATTTGTGGCATGGTGCTATTTTAGGTATATACCCGTCGAAAAAAAATTGTAGCCTAAAACAATGATATTCTTTTCATAATTACCCATGTTTCCATAAGCCAAATGCTTCAGATTCAAAATTCTGACTCTCTAAAACCCTTTTCAGTAGATTCCCTCATGGAACTCTACAAAAACCTCACTTTCCCACAGGGAACCAAAATCTTTGAGACATTTTAACCTGAGAATGTCCAATTTCATAAGAAAAATCCTCCTTATCCACCCTCCATGTTCCCTGAAATGATAAAGAAACTTATCTCAATGGTTTCTTGTTTACTAGGCTATCAATTTGATCAATGGGTTGATGAAGCCATCATAGGGTTTTTATCAGTTTTCTCAACAAGTGCAAAGCCATTAGCCATATTCAATTACAGTGAGTTCCTCGAAGATGCCACTCATGACCAATTCCAAATGTTTTCTACAAATGAGGTCTTTAAGTATGCTTCAGTTTTATTGTATTTGATTTTGTTCCATCAGTCAGACATGTTTCCATTTCTTTTACAAAAACTAGATGAACAAGGGAATGCCCAGTCTATGATTCATTGGACTTCCTTGGTAAGGAAGCATAACAATGAATTCACCTTCAGTGATTATGTAGACCAGTTTTTGTATACAATTACATGCCTATTAAATAATGATGTTGAACCGAGGATATGACCCAAGATAACAATATTTCTACATCTAAGTGAGAAAGCAAAGATAGGTGACTGGTACCTGTACCAAAATTACACTGAGATAAGAGTGTATGGGTGCAAATTTCCTCCATACAGGTTGCCAAAATTTGTTCCCATGAGAATTGCTTCACTAGAATATATTAGACAAATGATTAATATGGATGAGCTGCACTTTGTGGTAGTCAATAAGAAATCTCAATTCAAGATCAAAACACAGGTTGGGCCTTTTATTTGCAATACTAGGATAACAACCAAATAAGAATATCTTCTCCTTAAATAGATGAATTTTAAACTCATCTTGACTGGTCATATGACCCTTTGGGAATAATTTCAAAACTAAGAGTAGAGAAGAAGACTACTCCCTACACTCATACTTCCAGGCCAGAAATAGAAAAATATATGAATCAGGGTCAATGGCAGGAAAATAATTTGCAGGAGGCAAAAGAAAATGTACTCTCTACAGTGACATCACAAACTACAACACCACAGGAGAATAAGGGAAAAATACCAAGGGAGGATGTTTTCCCTTCAGTCACAAAAATTCAGGGGAAAGAATTTTAGATTTACAAGAATAGACAAAAGACCAATCTAGCAGAACAATCGTTTCAAGAGGAAAATGTACAGTCCACTATAGTTTTGACAGGCCCTTATACTTCTACCAAGGATGAAGATATTTTCATAGGACCTCCATCATCTTTAGATTCCCAAGAGCCATTGGACACATATCAATCAGGAGAATTGGTTCATGACCAAGCTGAACCAAACATATTTTCCAAGTATAAGGAAATTAAGTAGAAAAATGAGATTCTAAAAGCTACTACCTATTATCGATTTTGGAAACAGACAGCATCCTCATAGCATAGGCTTCTCTCTGCCTTTGACACAAAGAAAGGAAAGATGTAGGTAACCTTCCTCCAGTTTGTGGTTTCTTTTTCGAAAACTCCAGATGATTACAATAAATATATCTTTTCTTTCAATGTTGATCAAATCCATCCCATTGATCAGATGGAATTACGCAAACAAATAGGTGAGATGACGTATTCAACCTTAACAAACTCAGCAATGGCATCTTCCAAGCTACAAGCTTCGATCAACAACATTCAGTCCCAACTCAAACTAGAAACGATATCTTCTTTAGCTAAAGACACTAAGATTAAGTCTTTAGAGGATCTAGTAATCAAACTGGGATATGATCCCAGTAATGTGAAAGATGTAGAGGAAATTATTAGAAGTGATAATTTATGACATTGCAGCTCTAAAGAAGCAAGTCAAGCTTCCATCCAATGAAGATCCACAGACAAAGGAAGTTGGACAACTAGAGAAAGAGAAAGAAGACATGTTCAAGATTATCGTTGAACAGAATGGGCAAATTAAAGAGATGGAGATTGAAATGGAAAAACTGATAAAGGAGAAATAAAAATAAACACAATTACCAGTCATTCCACTCACAACAGTACCAATTACAGGTACACTGACAACAGGAGCTTCCACTTGAGTAGCCATCAAAGTTGAAGTACAATCTACAGACTAATCAGGAGAATTAGTCAAAGCAATGTAGGACTTGTCTATCAGATGGCAGAATATTGAGACGCTGAAAGCCCAACTAAATAATCTCAAAGAGAAAAAATTAAAGATTTATACTGTGCAGATAAAGGATTTTCAAAAGAGTCACAGGTTAACCCAAAGAATTGAACAGTTGGAAAATGAGTCTATCATGGCACAAACACTTGCACAGGAAAAAGAAAACATTTGGGTAGTGTTGGCTTAGTGGGTCTTGACCCAGGTTCATAGTTAATTGCGCCAAAAAAAACCCTACACTACTGGCCCTTTCAACATCAACCCATGTAGTGTAGAATTAAGTCTCACCTGAAGAAGTATGGGGGGATGCTAGAACCAAGTTTCCGCATCTAGAGATCAGTGTGATGTATTTTATTTCCCTAGATCTGTCTTTGAGCAGATCTATAAGCCCCTAGGGCTTAGTACTGCAACTTCCTTTAAAAGGCCTCCAGACCTTCGTGAAGGTCTACGAAAGGTCTTTGCAAACCCTTAACATATGAATCCTCCACTTACGTGCACCATAAAACAACCCTAGATCTTAGTTCACATTGATCTACCTAAGTATTCAATAAACATAAATAATGTATTACAATCTTCACGTAGGTGCTTAACATGCATTGCGTATAGTTAATACGAATTATCCATAGAGTTGCGCATTAATACATCATTATTTCATAAAGACATTATTCCATCACATCATTTATCACAAACATAAATAACAAAAGTAAAAATATAAACACATGAATCTCTTCAACAATCTACTTTATTGATCTTCAATATGAGGTTACAGACTCAAAACTTCCTTGTGCACTCAGTTGGAGGGGTCCACACACTCAGCTATGGACTCTACTCTAGGCCTTCGTGCACTCAACTACAGAGCCTTTTTCCTTCTATCTACCCACTATTTACTTACCCTTTTCCTCAGACGTAGACATAAGCATCTTAAGGCACACCTATTTATAGCTTTTTACATACAATCCCATGGTCCGCGGACCATGGGTGGATCTCAAAACTGATTTGAATTTACATATATAAGGGACTAAAACCCCTTTTGACTACTAACTGTCTACATGCTCCACATCCATAATTTGTGGAGACTTTACATCATTTTATCAAAATTTACATCAAAACTTGGGTTTTTAACCCTAAAACTACCCCAAGGTACCCCATCCCAATAAGCCCCCAACACAAAGGTCGTGACTCACCCTCAAGTCACTCAGTTGGTATGAAGATATTTTTTCAAATATCCCCCAACTTCACCAGCACAACTGCTACCTCGACATCACTCTGTGTAGTTTCCTGCTTGACATCTTCGACGAGCTGCTCTGTAGCTGGCTCTTCCGTGGCCAGCTTCATCATTTTTTGTGTTTGCTGTAAGCCCGTCAACTTCTCCTAAATGATGGTAGATACTTGGTAAGCTTCTTCTAACCAAAGTGCCAACCTAGCCTTAAGCACGATCTAGTTCTTCTTAGTTGCTTTAACCTGAGCGAGGAGCTTCTTCCCCTCCTGCAACTTGGCGAGGCGTTGCGCTGTGGCAATTGAGCGTGTCATCACCTTGACCTCATCATACTACTTCTGGAGCTTGTGAATCTTTGTATTCAATATTTGTAGGTTTGGGCCTTCCTGTAGAGTTGTGAAAACTCCATCGCCTGTTCAAACAAGGCCGTACAGTCAGCGACTGCAACTTCCTCCAATCCTAGAAGGGTAGTTTATAGTCTTGCACTCCCTTACAACATCCTGGAGCACTAAGACTATCCTGCCATCATACAGTCATTCAGACGGATCCCCTGTATATGGTTTCATTCGGCTTCCATTAACCCTACCTAGAAAAGGTTCTTCATTCAGCTTCGCAAGTTGAACTGCTCCTCCATCTGTAATATCTTTGATAACATATAGCCCAAGCCAGTGCATCTGAAATTTCCCTAGAAACTTGGTGAACTTGCTATCATATAACAATACCAAATCATTTACCTTGAACGTGCACAACTTGATGTGTCGATCATTCCATGCCTTTTCACGTTCTTTCTATACTCGCTGATGATATACAACTAATAATTTGTCTTCTTCAATCTCCATCAGCTACGCAAGCCGTTCTTCCAAGGCTTTGCGATCAACCATACCTTTGAAAGATGTTATGCGTAGACTAGGCACGATATATTCTATAGGCATCATAACTTCTACACCATAGACCAATCTAAAAGGTGTCTATCTTGTTAGCTTTTTGCAAGTAGTCCTGTATGCCCATAGTACTATAGGTACGTGCACATTCCAGTCATTCTGCTGTGCGTTACAAATATTTGTCAGTGCACTCTCCAAAATCTTATTAAAAGCCTCAACTGTTCCATTAGCCTGAGGATGATACGATGTGCTCTTCTGATGATAAACCTAGAACTCTTCAGTCAACATGCTAATTGTTTCATTTAGGAAGTGCATGTCCTGATCACTTATCAACACTTTGGGGCAGCCAAATCTGGTTAACACATACTCAAACAAGAACTTCAGTACTGTAGCCCCTGTACAATCCTTCACTAGTTGTGCCTCCACCCATTTGGTTAGATACTCTGTCGCGGTGATGATATAGCGCACACCTGTCTTCTTTCCTCAGGGATGAATGGGCCTAATGAAATGAATTGCCCATTTTTGAAATGGATGCAATAATACTTGATGATTTCATGGCAGCTCTTCCCTCTGTGATGGTATGCCCATTCGTTGACATGCATTACATGCCCTACAATATGCTTTAGAATCTTTATTCCATGTAGGCCACCATAAGCCTACATGCAAAATCTTTTGTGTTGTCACCTTGTTTGCATTATGTCCTCCCACACCCCTCCATGAGCTTCAACGAGGATGTTATTCCATTCAAAATTTGGCACATATTGTCGCAATATCTCATCTACACCCATCTTATACAAATGTCCTGCAATCACCAAGAAATCAGTGGGGTGCACTACTAGTTCCTTGTTTTGTTGACTGTTATATCCTTTCAGCGTCGTCCCTGTAGCCAAAAAGTGGACAATATATGCAAAGTGGTTATCTTCTACACACACAGTGAAGAGATGCACATCAGGCAACCCTTCCTCAAAATCGGTAGGCTCCTCTCCTATCTTGATTTGCAACATATGGTCAGGTCCTACATTCAACCTCCCTGGCTTCACAATCACCCCAAAGTCATACTCGTGGAATAACAACAAACATCGACAGATCTTCCATCCCAACATAGGCTTATTGACCAAGTATTTCAAGGCATAATGGTCTGTGTACATTTTGAAATGTCTGCCCAACAAGTAGTGCCTAAACTTTTGAAGCGCATATACCATAGCCAATCCTTCGTGCTATGTCATTGAGTAATTCTTCTTGGCCTTTGATAGTTTCCTGCTTGTGAACGCTATAGGGTGGTCCATCTCTCCCTCATCAGCCTATATTAGCATGGCTCCAAATGGAATGCAAGAGGCATCGACATGCACATGGAATTCCTTTTTCTAATCCGGGAAGACGAAAATCAACATAGTAACCATATTCTCCTTCAATACATCCAAACTGTGTTGACATTATTCATCCCAACATAATGTAGTGTCTTTCTTCAGCAATTTCTCGATGGGCATAGTAATCTAAGCATAAACCTTGATGAACTTTCTGTAATATCCTGTATGTCCAAGCATTGTGTGCAGCTATTTGACACTTCTTGGGGCCTCCACATTTACTTCATCATTATCTTGTCAGGGTCCTCCATCAACCCTTGCTTGCACACCACATGAACCAACAAGATCCCAAAGGGGACATAGAATAGACACTTCTTGAGGTTCAGCGCGATCTGGTATCTGCAACACATATCGAGCATTAGGCACAAACTTGCTACGTAGCGCTTTACTAGAATAAACACCATCTAGTCATCAAAATAAACCTCCAAGAAATTATGAATAAACTCCTTAAATGTGGAAATTTTGAATAATTTAACACATATTCAATGGAGATTATCTTGATCATGTACTATTGCGGAAAACATACACAATACATAAGCTCCTCTACGTTGATCATCAATATAGCAGCATCAATAACAATAAAACATCAAGAGCATTCACACATTAACACAATATGTATCCCGGGGAAAGCTTCTCGCTAAAAACCCCAACTATCTGTATATTAATGATTGAGTCATGTAACATTACACAGCATAATACTTTTCACAAGTATCTCCACCTCTGTTACACACAATACAGCTCAGATCTGATCTCCAAATCTCTTCCACTGCTTGCCTGCCTCCACTGCTCAATACCTGCTTCAAGAACTGATGAGAATGAATGATCCAAATTCATATTTCCCTTGGATATACCACACAATCCTCATTGGCAATACTCAATCCATTGATTGTGCAAGATCTGGTGCACAACTATAGTCACAACTGATAGTAATCTGATTCTCTACCACCTGTCCCTGTT
>APFE030187284.1:0-70274 GCA_000404065.3 Pinus taeda | reverse complement strand
CCATTGGAATGGAAAGCATTGGGCTAGTCAATACATATTCTCCCATGGATAGCTTGATATTATGGCACTTTCCAGAGCAATTTATTGTTCCTCCATTTACAATCATCACTTGACACTCTGGTGCTGGATATAGGAAGCAATTCAATTCTTTTGCTACCCTACAATGAATAAAATTGTGGGTGCTTCCTGAATCAATCAACACTATTACCTTTTTCTTCTTGATTTGTCCTTCTATCTTTGATGGTTTGAGGAGTGGTAATTCCCGCCAATGCATTACAAGATATGGTCGGATTTATTTGTTCTTCATCTAGGCTTTGTTCCTGGAGTAAGTCTCTTCTTTGACCTTTTTTCTCCTTTTCTCTTCTCTTCACAATCTATGTAGAACTAACTTTTTCTCAGACTTATGGAACTTAGTGTATTTTCTATCACAACTGTAACAAAGCCTTTTGCTCTTTTTTCTTCCAATTGTTGTGGTGTCAACCTTATAGGTTGTGGAAGACTAGGGGCAACAACACTTCCATCTTTATAGTTGTGAGTGGTATGCTTCCTGGTTGCCATAATTTGGCTTTCCATTTTTCTTGCTAACCTGAATGCCTTCTCTAATGAATCAAGTTCCCAAAGGCGAACATCATGTTGGATATTATCCTTTAAAGACCCTATGAACACATCAAACCTATGCTCCTCTGGAATATCTTTTACCCTTATGTTCAATTTTTGGAACTCCTCAATGTGCTCCATTATTGAACCCTTTTGTTTGAGACTTATCAATTGGCTAAAAAATTGTTGCTTTTTGTATCCTCATAATGTGCTGTCAATTCTTCCGTAAAAATTGCCCAAGTGATAATTTATTTACGAGAGAAAATCCATTGATACCATACAAACTGATTTGTTCCAAATATAAATTTTCCATACGTACCTTTTGTGTGTTTTTCACATTATTGAGATCGAAAAATTGCTCCATCTGTAATATCCATGTTGCAGGATCCTTGCATCAAACTTCCTCATATCGATTTTTGGAATATGGTGGGTCTTCGATCCAACATTAGAGTCTATGGAATCATGATTAACATTTCTTTTGTTCTCATCATGAGTTTCCTTTACTACCCTTTCACCCTTAGTGACCCATTCTTGTAGCAACTTATTCATATTTATCTTCAATTCTTCCATGTATCTCTTTAAATATATCTTCAAATCATCCATCTTAGCTTCCACGTCATTCATCTTAGCTTCTACACCATTTTGTGCAAGTGACACTTGTTGCACTTGGTCTCGTAATTTTGATATATCATGTTGCATTTCTTCCTCTTCTTCATGAGTCATGCTAGAGCTTTCAGGTCGCCTAATAGGTGTTTCCATTTTCTTTCTTTGGGGCATCAATTACTAATAATAATTCTTCACTGTGCCCTTTGAATTCCTTCAAAATAATTTTTCAAACCAAGCTTAAGCAAACATTTAAAAAAATATACACACCTTTTTTGACTTTGTAGGAGCTCGATATTGCCTTTGATGTATCTCTGTAATTTCGAATCTTCCAATTCTAAAATTGCGACCTGCGGTAGCCCTCTGTGTCCTCTTTCTAATGCCACCAGTCTAACCCCAATTGGATTCTCCAATGAAGAGTTATTCCAAATCTCCCACAGTGACTTGATTATAGACTAATTCAGTAGAGCAAACTTGTACGACGTGCCACGTGTCTCTAATTTGACTTTTGGCTCTGAAAAATATATACAAGAAACTACAGTCCATCCTCTTTCTGTACCTTCTTACGAAATTTCAATCTGATTCTTAGAGAGAAAGTTATGATGATTTTCCCCAGGTCACCTGTTTTGAATGTAATTCAGGATTCTACAAAAGGACCAACTTCCTCAGTTCATATCTCCGAAAATATAGCGTGAAAAGCTCTGAAATTTGGACCTGAGATTCAGTGCGATGTCTTCTAAAATGGTTTTTTGTTTTTAGCTTCTGAAACGTTGCAGAAAAATGTTATAGCGAAAATGCCACGATGACCTGTTTGGAGCAGCGAAACCCTAGAATCCAAAGCTCTGATACCAAATGTTATGAAACCAGCTCAAGAAAAGATAGATCAATGCCTTAGAATTCAGCCTCTTCGAGGGGGCAACCTACCTTATATTACATAAATGAAAAATTCTTGGATCATTCAAATGATAAAACGTCCTTTCTATATATAGGAGTCTAAGGAGTCACAATATAACCCAGCCGACCTAACAATAATAATATAAAGCCACAAAAATAACATTAGAGGGATTATATGGGGCCCAGTAATAACAATATGGGGACAATAGGGGCACAACGATATTAATAGGGGGTACAACTACAATAGTAATGGGGTAATTACCCTACTAACCTTCGGATCATGGTCATTAAGATGCCATTGACGACTTCTACTTAGCCATTAGCTTGGGGGTAATATGAGGATGATTGATCCTGGCGAAAACCAAGCAACGATGTTAAGTCAGACATCAAGTGACTGTGAAAATGAGACCCATGGTATGTAACGATCATGTGGAGCACAACGAAGCAACAAATAACCTGATTGAGTAGGAATAATTCCATAGTTTCTCCATTGGCCTGGAAAGTGGTAAGGGCTTTGATCCATTTTGTGAAATAGTCCACAACTACGATAATTTAGTTGTGTCCAACAGAGGAAGTGGGGTTGAAAATGATGAAGTCTATCCCCCATTTGGAAAAGGGGCTAACAAAGATAACCGGGTGTAGTAGGGCTAGAGGAGTGCACATTTTCTTTGTAAACACTCGACAAGGGTGGCACTGCCGGAGAGCCTTGATACAATATTTGAACAAGGTTGGCCAGTAGTAGCCTGCGTGCAAAATTGTCTGAGCAGTAGATATGCCAGAAAGATGACTGCCACATGCCCCAGCATGGCAGTCATTTAAAATTTTCTCCGCCTCTTCATGATTGAGGCAACGTCAAAGAACTATATTAGCACCACAGCCATATAACATATCGTTAAGCACTAAATAGTGTCGCACTTGGTGGAGGATGTGACAACGGTCACCTGACGATAGTTCAGGCCAGAAATGTTGTGCTTGGAGGTAGACAAGAATGTCACCATACCAAGGGTCAGTAGAGTCGATAAGATAGACAACTTCATCTGGAAGAGGATCGTGGGCTATCTAGTTAGGATTGACAATGGGAAGATCTGACAAAAGTTTGGTGAAGACTAAGGAATTTTCCACCTTGGTAGTAGTGAAAACCAAATCAAATTGTTAGAGGATCACTATTCATTTTGAATATTTTCCTCCAATTACTTGATGAGACAAAATGTGTCTCATGGGATTTTCCAAGGCGATGACAATAGTTTGTCACAACTGTATATAATGTCGGAAGCAGTTGATAGCAAAGAAAACTGCCAAGGATGACTTTTGCACATGTGAATATTTGATTTTGGGCCCATCCAACCTTTTCAACAGATAATATATCACATTCTCACTTAGCTCATCGTGAGTTTGAACCAAGACCATTCCTAGAGAGGATGGCAAGGCTCCTAGGCATAGAAGAATGTCGCGCCCATAGTTGGGAGCACTAAGGAGTGGGGCTGATATAAGAACCTTTTTCAAGTCATCAAATGATTGTTAAGCTTGATCAGCCCATAGGTAAAAAACTCCCTTTTTAAGTAGGCACATAAATCCTTTCTTCATCTCAACATAATTTACGATGAACCATCTTAAGAAGTTTTCTTTCCCCTGCAAACGTTGGAGCTGCAAAATGGATTGTGGTTTGAGCAATTGAGTAATTTCCTTTACCTTATAGAGATCAACCCTAATCCTATAGTTGGAGACAATGAAACCAAGTAAGCGTCCATACTCTACAAAGAAAATGAATTTATGCAGATTTAGACGTATGTTATAGAACGAGCACCTAATAAAAATTGCTCATAAATGATCTAGGTGTTGTGCTTGCTTCTTGGAATGGGCTAGAAGGTCATCCAAGTAATCTTGAATGATATGTATGATATCGTCAAATGCGTAATCCATGGCCCTTTGAAATGTTGCTCCAACATTCTTTAAACCGAATGGGAGTTTTCGATAGGCAAAGATTCACCAAGGACAAACGAAGGCGGTTTTGTGCGAGTCTACTAGTTTTATGGAAATCTAGTTGTAACATGAGAAACCATCCATGAATGAGAATGATTCACAACTGGGGCAGTCATCAATGATTTGGTTGATGAATGGTGTCGGATAATTATCCTTCAGACACACGGCATTCAAGTCCCAATAATCGATACATACACGGATGGTACCTTGTTTCTTATTGTCAGGAACTAGATCAAAAACCCATTCCATTAAGCGAACAGGGTAGAAACAACTAGCACATAACAATTTTTCCACCTAAGCCTTAATGCTTGCAATTTTGCGGGGGTGGACTGGTCAAAGACTTTGGTGGAAAAGCTTGGCTTTGTCATATATCTTGATCTCATGCTCGACAATAGATGGATCTATGTCGGTCATTTCCTCGTAAGACCAAGCAAATACATCACGGTATTCCTTAAAAAGGAAGGTGAAGCTTGAAATTTCCTTAGGAGTGCAATCGGCTCTAACCTGGATGTTTTCCACAATGCCTGTCTTGAGAGAAATATCAATGAGAAATGTCTTTGAAATATTGGGCATGTTTCCCTCCAAGTCCAAAAGTCCAAAGTTTGGATAGTAGTATAAGGTGAGTAAATGATTTCAGGTGCGTCAAATGACAAGATTTGAAGAGGCATCATGTCTGAATTAGATATCAAAACACGATGGTGAGAGTCCTCCCAAGGTCACTCTTCTAAACACATGATTTCTCTAATAGCTTAGTTCGAAGGTAGGACTTGATTGAGGATATTGAAAGGAGTAGTTATGGGAGGGGAAGTGGTACCGTTGGCTGTGACCAAAGTGACGGGAGATTCAAATGCAAATTGAATGGCCTAGTAGGACAATTCAGCTGGTGACAATGACACTTATTCTCAACAAGTGTCAATGTCTAAAGGGGTAGGGAGGATCCAAGGATCAGTGGGTTCATGAGGAATGGAAGAAACCATAGAGACCATCTATGGAACTACAAGTGGCAGAAGAGGGAAATAATCCATTAGGGAAGAGCCCTTCAATAGACTGGTACCCATACTAATGTAAGAGTTAGATACACCACCCACTAAGTGTACAAAGCTGCTAGGTAATGGGGAATAATAAAGGGTGAAAAAGGATAGCTGGTCCACTGTGACTATCTTTCCATCCAATGGCAATAGGATGATGCAAAAGACAGTAGACAAAATGGCAGTCGTGTCGTAAGTCCAAGTGCAACCCAACAATAGATTATAGTCAAGCTTTCTATCTATGACTTCGATGTCCATCGTTACTAGTTTCCCACCCAAAAGTGATGGGGTAGCTAGCTAGGTAACCTTTTGGGATGATAGTGTGGTCGTCAAAAGCTTTAAAAGAATTAAATGATGGGGATAGGGTTGGAGAACCCAAAGCGAGCCAACATGAAGCCAGCATGATGCAGGTTGAAGCACCTTTGTTAATGACAGTTCTATGGACTCCTCGCCCTTTTGAAAATATTTGCACCTGAAATGCAAGCTAGTGTGAAAGGGGAGGTTTACATTTGTCCATGTTGAAAATTGTAAGCATGGAATCCTGAGGGTTGATACCACCAATGTCTGAAAGCAGAGATTTAGTTTTTGTTGAACAGGTTTGTAATACTTCGAGCACTGACATAGCTGACGGTGCTTACACCAAATCTTCTACAATACTGTAGTTTTGGGCAGCATGTGCAGATGTATTATGCGTTGTGCGACGAAGTGCCCCTTTTGGGGGGAGAATTACAAGATCAGCAACTAGACTTTCGATATGAAGATCATTAGGCAACAGTGGGTTTTGACTTGAGGAGGCTTCCTTAGCATTAGCGACTGGAGATCCATAAGTTTTGGCTTTGGTTTGTAGATCTAACATTTCAAAGGTGTAAACGGTAGATGGTCCTTCACCAGCTGAAGGATGATGTGAACTGTCGTTGCCCACTTGCAGGGGTTGGGGTTGGTTTGCAATAAGGTGTTGTTGTTGCTGAGCAAGGAAAGGATTATTTAGGACCGTAGGGGTCCTGCCATTGTCCTTTTTAGCGATGAAATATATGCATTCCTAAATAAGCAGACAAGAATATGTCATGTGGTATTCCACACAAAATTTTGCAAAGGAATCAGGCGAGCTTGTCCTTTCCATCGTCAGAAGGTGCAATAGCCTTCTGCTTTGGGTTGCACTGCTTTGTTGACTACTCTTTATAAGGAGCAGTCTTTTTCTTATTCTTCTTGTTCTTACCACCAAGTTTTTTTGTAGACTGCACATAGTTTATCGTGGTGGTAGGAAGAGTAGTTGATTTGGTAGACGGGTAAACTGACAACTAGGCAATGTGACCGCTAAGTTGTTTTACAGAAGCCCTGGAGGTAGCGTTGATAATACCATCGACATGCACTCTCGGTTGCTGAGTAGATGGAGCATTGGAGTTGCGAGGGGCATTGGGAATGACATCGTATAAAGTGCCAGACTACGAATATATCAAATCTAAGTGTGGGGCACGATGAATGGATTTGTCTTCTGTGACCACACCACCTAAGGCAACATATTTAGTGATTTAGGGGAGTAGAGACTTGCAGAACCAATCTGCTAATAGATAGTCTGGGAGGTGAGCTTTGAGTAGCCTTCGCCTACGTCACCATGCATGGATATGATCATAGATGTTGGTGGTGGTGTCCTGACGTAATAAAGTGAGGAGTTCTATCCCAGTTTCATAGCAGATGGGTACCTAGAAATACCTTAAGAGTTCCATCGCTAAAGCAACAAAGGTATTGATTGATGCGCATGGTAACTCAATGTACCACTTGGTTGCATTGCCAATAAGGGTGTGGGGAAAGAGTTGTAGCTGGATACTATCATCCACCATGGGGTTAGAAACACAACATAATGATAGGTGGTGATGTCCATACCTGGATCCTCCCCTTGTTTCCCTTCGAACTTCGGAATGTCTGTCAGGATTTAATGTGGGATTGGCAGCCAAAGTACATTGTGATAGATGAGGTCATTTATGAGTTTGTACAAGTCAGGGATATCAAGAGTTGCCAAGAAAGGCAAGGTGTTTGATGCCCCTAAATTGGAACAAGGAAATGACATATGACTTGAGGATTGCATCCTCCCATCGTGTTGTTCCCAATATTATACACACATTGCGTGGAATAGAAATTTCCTTGGGGTACAGTCATGTACTTTGGGTTTCCATCGGGATTGTTAGATTGGGGGTTGGAAGTGCCCCCAGGATAAGGAATGCACATGTGAATCATTTGAGGTTGAGAGTAGGGTGCTCATATGGATTAATTGGGACCTTGTTGAGGGTTCCTGCTCGCCACGTAATTCACTATAGGTCCTTGACTAACATAAGGAGGGTTCATGTAAATCAATGATTGTCCCTGCAATCTTGTAAACAAAGGGGGACCTGTTACGTTCCCCGCCGATATATGGATATTGGAAACTATGCCCCCAGGCATCTGAACCTGGGGGTTAGAACTAAACAATGGATGCCAACCATAGGGGGGGTTGATGGGACCCTTGCTAACCATGCTATATTGAGAATTATAAGGAGTGCTATATGTAGCACTTGTTCAAGGTCCGAGAGATGACACAAAAGGGGTGGAACCCAGTATGTAATGGGTTCCACTCATGGTGGATGTCATGATAGGGTTTGAACCTAGGATAGATGGGATAGCAAGGTTTTCCATTAGAGGTGTGGTACTGACTGTTGATTAGGGAGGTGGTGGTGGACCAAAAGTTTCCACAAAATCCCATGACCCATTAGTCGTCGATGGGACAGGTGGTGTAGGTCCAACAAAAGACATAGGAGGTACAAATGCAATGGGAATCAAGAGTGGTCCCAACTGATTCGTGATTGGAGGATTGTATGCAGGAATGAAACCTTCAGTAAAGAAATCCTCTGGTAATCTTGAATCGTGGGATGTCCAAACTGATTCTGTGTTAGATCTTGGAGACTGATTGCCTAAAGATGGGGAATCCAGTTCACTGGGGCTCGATGGATCCTCCACAATGAGTGGGGGAAGACCTAAAAACCGTCTAGATTAATGACGAGGGCCGAATGTAGCCACGGTGACCAATAAATTTTATCAATATCTTTTATAGTGATATTTGTTAAAGTCTTGGTGATAACAATATGGCACTTAAAAAATAAAAAATACGCTAAGGAAATTGATCAACAAGGAGAGGGAAATGACCCTGTATGATAAGTACCGATCACTGGAGATGAAACCCAGTATCACAATGCATAACAGAGAGAGTTGGCCAAATATACAGTGACGATTACTCTTGATCTTCTCCCAAACCTCAGATTAAGGGACCAAGTACTCTCGTGAAGACGAGCACCCTCCCAAAAACTGAAGACTGAGTAGGTTCATCTGTGTTAGGTACCAGGGCAGCTCGCCCTTGTCACCTTGTGTTCATCCTTAAAAGTATGGCCATTGAGGATGCCTCAGATCATAGACACTACATGGGAGGACATAGTCATAGACAGTACGTTGTGTGGGTAGGATATGTGAGTCCCCGACTCAGCTCCGATATCCCCGAAGGGATCCCCGACACACAGAATACCCAAAGGAGATGTAAGAAAAGGCGGACTACCTTCACTTAAATTCCAATGTTGTCTCGTATTTAGCTCCACTTTTACTAGAGTGGTCTCAAATAGTATGAGTGCAGAAGGATTTCTCTCTTTAATGACACTAGTTTCGGTGTATGATCTTGGGCAGTCAACTCACACTACCTATCCCAAGATCCTAGCATAACTAACGTGTGTTTACTCCAAAAATAGTTGTTGATTGATTTTTTTAAGTAGAATTTAAATTTACTTTGTTAGAGTCTTCGGTAGGGGTGTTGATGTATGGAGTTATATGGGACTCTAACTCAAATCATGCAAAAACAATGCTTGTAAATTTTCACTTTCGATGAATAAGTTGCTTCTACAAAGGGAGAGTCATTCATACATCAATATATATACCATGCATCTTGTTCAGTAAAACACTAGCATAACCGACAGAACTATAATGCTCACTAACAACTTTTGAAACCAAATAATGCATATCTAACCAACTAAGTAGAAAATAGTAAAATTTTTGTATTTTTTCTTTTATGAAAACAAAAACTTTAAGAAGTAAATCTATTTTCTTAAAAAAAAAAAAATCAAAACACAGATTAGTCAAACAAGGACAGTTGCAGATCCTAGATCAGTTTACAAGTAGATTTCCCAACCCATGAGGTCACAGAGTAGTCTATTTATCAAGAAATGGTTGGCTAATGCTCTGTACTAGAGGCTACAGAGAGTTACTTGCAGCACTAACACACTTTTTGTAAGGTCGTAGTGATTTATAAAGAACTGTTTACACTAGCAGACAACATTAGTGAGGAAAAATGCTAAAAAAAATAGGTTGTGGGGATCATATCTAGGGCTAAAAACTAAGAGAAGGGTGTTGTATAGTCCTGAGTGGTCAGAAAGGGAATGAAGAAGTACAAGAACACTTGGAAGAAAGAGATATCTAGGAACTTTCTAGGAAAAGTCGAGAACTAAGTGTAGTCTCCAGCGTAGTTACTAATTCTGCTATAGGGATTAATGCACGAGTTTTTGGTGATGTAGAAACCCTCAAGGATCTTCCCAGGATCCTTGGCAGACAATGATATTAGCTACATATATCAAAAAGATGCATGCATATCTATGTTTAACAAATGAATATCAAAGCAAGGAGGACTTATTACCTCGAGTCTTAGTGTGGTGTTGCTGGAGAGTGCAATGTAGCTAGGTGGAAGACCCATGAGCCAACTCCAGATCAAAACCTACACATAGAAAAGACAAGCGTAATATCACAACATAAAACCTTGATAAACAATGCATAAACATGTAAATATATCTAGTTGCATATATCTAAGCCACTCATAATAACGACATTGCATGAACATATAAACAAGTTATACTACCAACATTACGGAGCGGACAACACAATTGCAGTTCTATATTGATGTAGAAAAGAGTGATTACAACCATCGGTTGTATCAACCTTCCCTTACCCCTCCATCTCCTCTCTCTCTCTCTTCCTTCTTAACCTCTTCTGATGCCTTAGTCTGAGACTATGCTCGACAGTCAAATAGGAAATCCTTTCAAATCGTTCGACCCCTTTCACAATGGCCCTAACCTTGCATATACAGCATGTGAGGATAGGTTTGCCAAGTCTTTCATGAGTTCCAATAGGAAAAAGAAGTGATGTTTCCATTTCTTTGTGTTCTTTCCCATTTGTAGACTCCATTAGGAATTAGTAATTCCTCCAAACAGGTCTAATTCTGATGTTTCCCTTCTTTTGTGAGCTGACATAGGAGAGAATCTTGGGATATTTCTCGATCAACTTGTTCCTTTGACCCATAGAAACTCATTAAGGTTCACCAACGCTCTTCTTGAGGTAACAAACATAGTTACTCTAGGCACTAACACACCCTTAACCTTGCTAGGAAGATTTATAAAGTAGGTTTCTATTGCCTAGACAGTGTTAGCTTGACAACTGGGCCTGTGAACTTGGTTAGTTATTCAGTCATCATGTATTTCTCATATGAGCTGGTGAGGAGGTCATTTTCCTGTATAACAATCACTACCACCAATTATTTCACTAAATGGGTTAAAGCCATCACATTAAGGAAAATTAACGATAAAGAAGTGATGGATTTCCTAACAGAAAACATATTTTCATGTTTTGGGTGTCCTAAAAGATCACATATGACAATGCTAAAACTTTCTCTTCAGAATTTCTATGACAATTATGAAGTAAAATTAGGACATTTGACAGCCTATTACCCTCAGGGAAACGGGCTTATTGAGTCCACTAGCAAAAAAATTATTAAAATTTTAAATAAATATTTACATTCTAAAAAACGTATTTGGCACGTAGCGTTGTAATATGCCATATGGGTAGACAAAATCAACACTAAGAAATCTATTGGCACTTCACCCTTTCAATTGTTCTATGGGTTAAATGTTGTCTTCCTACTCTATTTAGGCATGAAGGTTATGAATAATCTACAAGAATCCAATGAAGAGCCTAATGACCTTCAAAGGTGAATTAATTAAATGATTCAACTACAACAGGAAAGAGAGTTGGTATATGAAAGAATTATCAAACATCAAGAAAAAAATTAAGCGAATATTTGACAAATGTGCCAAAGACGGGGTTTTTCTTCCTTGTGATTGAGTTCCCGAGTGGGATAAAAGGAATGAGGAGCCTGATAGGCAAGAAAAATTTTATAATCTATGGCTAGGCCATCAATAAGGTTGAAGCGGAAAATTCATTTTCCCTTATAAATTTCGAGAGAGAAAATTTGGTCATGCCATAAATGGCCAATTTCTAAAACATTATCTTACCTGCTAAGTATTAAAAAAACGGAGGTTTTCAAGAATTTTGCACATATATATGTCTGTACATATATACATATATAAAAATGCAAAAACAAGAAAATTAAAACAAAAGTGATAAATAATTAATAATCATTGCATTCATATAATGAGAATCTAAAATAAGTGATATCTTTACAATAACTCTGCATACTTTAAATCATGTATAGTTATTAAGCACCATTATTTTGGGTCATGTGACTTAACGGCTAAGACTAAATCTAACTTCACATGAACATTATAAATCCCTAGAGATTATCTATACGATTATGTATCTTTAAAATTTCCTATGAGATCTCTTGTGTTGTTGCAATTATGTCTAACTATGGAGCCGAAAAATGAGTTGTCTTCCTCCACATACAAGTTCCACCACCAGTTTTTCGTTCACAATCTACAACCTTCCCTTCTTAGAATGGGGTATGCTGACAACCTCCTTCAGGGCTATGAACACTCTCTGGTAGTGGAGCAAGTTCAATGGTACTGATATTTTAGTGCATAATATTCCCATTCCCTTATGCTGAGACTTTTGAGGGGTATGCTAGTGACTCTGCAGGGGCTACGAATGCTCGTTGAGAAACACTAGTTGCATTGGGATTACCTAGTGTGATTTTCTTCCCGTTCTGTTGCTAAAAAGTGAAGATTTAAATAAAAAGAAAAATATGAAGCTCATCAGAAAGCCCAACTACAAGTATAAATAAGTCAAAGGAAGTAAATCCTATTTGTGAAAGTAGTGAATGAATCCGTTGGGGCTATGGAATTTTTCTAGTAGTGGAGTGGAATTCAGTGACAAATGTCATGGAGGGGTGTTCAAAAGTTCATGTTTTATGCATTTTTGGCCCATGAATTTGTTACTACAACACATTAGTCATCCCACAAGTATTTCAATAATGTAACCATATGTTAAGTCTCCAGTTGATGCTAATTTCACCTCCATTATTAATTTTACTAACTAGGTCTTAGTGTTTAGCCACTAAATATTTACAAGGTTTCCTTTTGAACTATTACTATTAAAAATGGAAGACAAAATTGAAACACTGAAACTAGCAGCTCACAACCGAGCAAGTTGCACCTGGAGACTTCTTGAGCTGTTACGTGTGGAGCCTGATTAACTTCTTTATTCAGATGTATCACCACATTGGACCTCAGTTTGTAATTCGGTGACAATGACAATTTTTGTGAGCCCCCCCCTGGTGGGGGTTCGGGAGCAACTCCCCCAATGCTAAAAATAGATGTAAAATTTCCTTGTAAATTTTTTTAATTTCGTAGATAATCTGAGCCGTTCATTAGGTAGATTATCTAACAATAGAAGTTATGTTTAATTTAGGGTTTTTTTACCCTAGAAGGAAATCCCTCACTATATATGAGGGAATGGTATTGCAGATAGGTATATGTGTATTATGTGTGAGAAAGAGAGAGGAGATTGTGTGAGTGTGAAGAGGAAATTACAACGAATTTGTTGTAGGTTGTATCTCTTCATTTTTCTGGATAATATAAAAGGAAGGAATGGCTATTTCTTTGTGGACGTAGCCTAAATTGGGTGAACCATATATATCTGTGTCTCTCTTGTTTTATGTGTTTGTGTTTCTACAATATTTTATGTATTCCATTTCTTTGTAATATATAATTTATAATAATTGTTGTCAGAGATGAAGCTCTATTTGGATGATAAACTCGCAGGAGAGAATGGTTCCTGGTTCGAGTGGGAGTAATGGTGGAAGATGGTAGGTTTAGAGTAAAAACATTTAATGGCCAAAACTACCAGTTGTGGAAGATGCAGATGGAAGATTATCTATATAAGAAATATATTTACATACCATTGAGCAGAAAGACAAAGAAGTTGATGAGTATGTAAGACACAGAATGGGATATTCTCAATAGAAAGGAACATGGAACAATATGACTGTGCCTAGCAACATCGATAGCCTTAAATATTTCAAACGAAATGACAATAGAGGGTTTAATGTCGGCATTGGCTAAAGTATATAAAAAAACCCTTGGTCTCAAATAAGTCATTTCTTATTTCTGATAATTTAAATGAATTTAATACGCTTACCAGTCAATTAAGTTCTATAGGGGTAAATTTTGATGATGAAGTTGTAGAATTTCCTATAGATTCATAACCTCAGGTAATGTAACAAATAAAAATACAAGAATCTACTTCTAGTTTCAACCAGCAAAAGCCAATGGATCGATGAAAAGAATATGAACAAGAAGAAGATAAATCAATGGCACATAACACAATAAGTTTCTCTCGGGAAAGCCACTACTCAAAACCCCATCTATCTATATTGCATTAATCAGAAATATGAGTGAATATACAAATATTGTTCTCACAAGAACAATTTCACACAAGTGTGCTCAACTATCTACCTCACAAGCTAGCTCTTAGCCAACACTTAACCAATTTCCACTGGCTACCAAGTTCCTATTTCCTTGCACAATTGATAGAATGGATAACTCATATTTAAAGGAAATTCATGCTTCCAAAACTACGCAATCCTAAATTAGGTCCTTTTCTTGATTGCATGCATGATATTTACAACTTAGTAAATCATACAACTAGTACATTGTCCCTGCATAGTCTCAACTAGGTCTTTCTCTGAAATAACATGCATGAGTTTCTGATGAGGGAATCTTCAGTTAATAGGAGTAACATTTGTGGATGCACCAGTGCAGCAACTGATTGCTAATCCTCTATTAGTTCCACAAATAATGAGAACTAATTTAACCGACCATAACTTAGTCAAATTGAGTTAATCTAATTACAACTCAAAAAAACTCATGTTGGACCCCTAAAATTTAGGGAGAACATATACACGACTATAGAAAGACTTCCATATCAAAATTCCTAACCTAATTAAGTTATTTAAACTTAATTAACTATCTACAAGTTGTTATGAGAATAGAATTCAACTTTAATTCTAAATTTAATTCACGGACAAATTAAACTGAAATTTCTTATTTCCATTTCTCAACACTCGCTCTCAACAAGAATGGGATTATCATCTACCCTAATAATGTCTCTGTGGAAATCGAATTTACATATTGAAAATTCTTTTTTCAAAATGTCATAATCTTTCTCCTCTGTGGGAATGAACTCTAACAACATAATCCTCCTCAATACACAATCTCTGAGATGATGATATACCAATTTGATTGGACTGATCATGAAAAAATAGATTTTCAAAGAGTTTTATACAACTATGATTATTGTAGTAAATCAGAGTTGGATCCGTCTGCTGACCAAACAAACCAACTAGGATCTTCCTCATCCAGATGGCCTCACATTCTACCTAACTCGCAGCCATGTACTCTGCTTCTGCTCAACTGAGTCCATTCAATATTTGTTTCCTTCTAACCCAATACTAAAGATCCCTCCTGATGTGCTCTTCCTTTTCGGATGGACTACTTGCCCGATTTTCATTGGTGAAGCCTTGAATCTTCACTCCCTCTATCCATTTGTACCACAATCCATACTGATAAGTTCCCCTCAGGTATCTAGAGACATGCTCTGCCACCTTCCAATACAACTTGGTAGGCCTAACTGTCACTTAACTAAGCTAGTTAACTACATAGCACATATCTGGTCATGTGTTCCAAGTACATGAGTGAACCCACAAGCTAGCTATAAATAATAGCTTCCACTACTTCCCCTGAAGTAGCATCCTCTTTCCTCTAGTTACCTGCTAGAGGAGTATCCTCGGGTTTTCTTCTCTCCATGCAGAATCTCATGAGTATCTCATTGGAATACTTTCCCTAAGACACAAGAAACTCCCCGTCACCATACCATACCTCAATGCCCAGAAATTAATGCATGAGCCCCATGTCATTCATCTCAAACTCTCTTGCAAGATCATCCTTGCAAGACTTGATTAGCTGATCATAAACTATCAGAATAAAACCATTAACATACAAAATTGTGATCAACAATTTACCTTGGACCACTATGTGGTACATGTTCAAATCTGATTCACTCTTGGTGAAGCCCAACTCGGTGAAGTAGCTATCGATCCTAGTGTACCAAGCACGGTGTACTTGCTTCAGCCCATATAATGTGCTCTTAAGCTAGCACACATGTGACTCACGATTGAAGGTCTCAAAACCTTGACGATGCTCTATGTACACCTCTTCCTCAATCATGCCATTAAGGAAGGATATATTTACATCCATCTAATGTATCTTCCAACCCATTTGTGTTGATAAGTCTAATATATAGATCTGATCGATGAGTACCTTGAAACTGGAGCAAAGGTCTCATCATAGTCAATCCCGTCTACCTGTGAAAAGCCACAGGCCACAAATCTGGCCTTATGCTTCTCCACACTACCATTTGTAGCTTGCTTTACTTTGTAAATCCATTAGGACCTCACCACTGACTTGTCCTTCGGTCTCGAGACCACATCCCAAACACTGTTATGAACTATGGAGTCATACTCCTCCACCATTACATCAACCCAAACCGGCTGTTGTACTGCTTCCTCAAAGGAAGATGGCTCTATCACAACACATCCATTCATAAGAGCCACATATCTAGTGTACCTCTCAGGTGACCTCCTCTACTTGCACTGAGATGTGGGTGCTCCCATTTTCTCTCTGTAATCCTCTCCGGTGCACTTTCTCCCATGTCTGGAAGACTTTTCCTAAGTGGATGTCTGCACTCCCAGATCCTCTGCATGTGGTTGCTCCACATCAATCTAAGACTCATCAATCTTAGGAACCAAAAGTTCCTCAATTGCATTTAGTTGTAGCTCCCTCTCAAAGGAAACTCACATGGCCTTCTGCTCATCAAACTTGACATCCATACAAACCACTGTCATCCTGCTAGATGGAAAGTACATCAGATAGCTATGAGGTGTATTAGTGTACCCCACAAATATCCCCAACTCTATTGTTGGCTCAATATTCTTTTGTGCATCTTTAGTCACATGGAAATATATCGCTGACTCAAAAATCTTGAAGTGACCAACATCTGGCCTCTTACCAGAGAAAGCCTCCTCTAGTGTCATCATCCCAAGTTTTTGATGCGAGCTTCTAATATGAAAATAGGCCACTGTGTTGCATGCCTCAGCGCACAAGTGTACATAGTGGTAGGCTCTGATCGTGCAACATTGCCTGTGTTGCCCCTACAACTTTTGTTCTACCTCTCTACCACACCATTTTTATGTGGGTTATGGGGTGTCATCAACTTTAATTTAATCCCTTCTTCTGCAAAGAAGTTCTTAAACTCATTTGAGACATACTCACCACCATTATCGCTCCTCATAGTTTTAACCTTCTTTCCCGAATCTTTCTCAACCAATTCTTTAAAATTCATAAAACTTTGTGAAAGTTTGATCCATCTTCTACATCAAAAATATCCAATATTTACAAGAAAAGTCATCAACAAATATAACATAATCAATGTGTGTGGCCATGGATGTTGTCGAGAATGGTCCACACACATCTGAATAAAATTGCTCTAGAATATCCTTTTCTCAACCGTCTCTATCGTGAAAGGAAGCCTTGGCGTATTTTCTCAAAGTACACCCCTTGCATCTATCAACTTGCTCAACTGTACATTTTGGAACCCCAATAGATATATTCTGCATGATCTTCAAATCCCCATGATGCAAGTGGCCCAATCTCCTGTGCCACAACTCGCCAATGTCTCGGCTCTACACCATCTATTCTTTTGTGCTCAAATAAGCACAATCCTCTACCTCCAACTTATATAGATTCTTCACCTGAATCTCAATCCTCTTTACCTGACCCATGGCTATGTGTCTAACGAACGCCTTTCCTTTGCTAAAGACCACATCAAAGCCTCTATCCTCCAACATGGTGGTCGATACTAAGTTCTTATTCAATTCAGGAACATACATAACATCCCTCAAGGTGAGAGGAGCAACATGCTCCCTCTAAAACGTAATCATGCCCAATCCTGTAACGATATACTTCACGTTCTCACCCATATCGATATGCATCTGGAGATCCTTCTCCTCTAGGTCACTAAGAAATTCCTTGTCATCAATCATGTGGAATGAAGCTCCAATCTCAAGGTACCATACACTACCCATCATTGATGACACCATGCATACAATGAGAGTAAAGTCCAATTCGAATTGAGAAGCCAAAGCTTGACCTGCCGCTCCTCCTAAGGACTTCTTCTTGGACTTCTTAAGTGGAAAATTTGTAGAAAATGGTGTAACTCATGGCAATGAAAGAAATTAAATTTCAACATATGTTTCTTCTTACCTCCATGGCAAGAATCTGATTTGGAATGGGAAGCCTTCCCTTTCCCGTTCCTTTCCTTACCTGCTAAGGCACGATTTTTCTCATCATCAGCCTTAGATGAGGAACCATCTTCGGTGTTCCTTATGATCTCCTCCTGCATCAAATTCGCCCACAATCATTCCTAATATGGCATCTTTTCCCTTCCACTCCCAGAGTCCTGATAGATATTCCAACTCTTAGGAAGGCCTAGGAAAGCTAGGCTCACCATATCATCCTCGGAAACTATTATTCCAACACTTCCAATTTCATCTCTGCAAGTTGTGAAATTGGTCAAGTATTTTGGAATGGTCTTGCCTTTCTCCAAATTGATTTTTTGAAGTTTACCTTTTAGTGCCAACTTCCTATGGTCACCGTTGTTCTGAAAAAGTTCCTTCAATGCTTTCCACATATCATGCAGATTCTCCTTCGCATGGAGACTTGAGGAAATGTGGTCTCGACCGCCCTCATGGATTATCTGCCTCACCTTTGCCACACACTTCTTCCATTCAGCCAGATGTTAAGCATCCGATGCTGGTGGCTTAGGAATGTATTGATCAATGAATTCCTTCAAGCCATTATCCTCCAACACGACCTCCATCCTATCCTTCTAGTCTATATAATTCGAGTTTCCTTCCAAGGCATACTCAAGCCAAAAACCATAGAACGTCATCTGCCAATCCTGAAGTATGTATTGGAAATTCAAATTTCACCTATAACCCTGAACTCAAAAGATTCAAAATATCCTCTAGTATATTGTCTTCAGTTCCAATACCATGTATAATTTCTTGTAGATTCACCAGCTCATGCAATGCACTAAAGGAAAAGACAATAATCTACTTCTACTTTCAACGAGTGGAAGCGAATAGACCAATGAAAACAATATAAACAAGAAGAAGATAAATCAATGGTACATAACACAATAAGTTTCTCTGGGGAAAGCCACTACTAAAACCCCTGCCTATCTATATTGCATTAATCAAAAATATGATTGAAGATACACAAATTGTTCTCACAAGAACAATTCCACACAAGTATGCTCAGCTCTCTGCCTTACAAGCCCACTCTTATCCAACACTTAGACAATTTCCATTGCTTGCCAAGCCCTTATTTCCTTTCACAATTCCTAGGAAGAATATCCCATATTTAAAGGGAATTATCCTTCAAAAAAATCACAATCCTAAGTTATGCCCTTTTGCTGATTGCATGTATGATATTTACAGCTTAGTAAATCATACAACTGATAGTACATTGCCCATGCACTCTAGTCTCAACTAAGTCTTTCTTTGAACTGACAAGCATGATTTTATCACAAGGGAATCTTCAGTTAACTGGAGTAACAATTGTGGATGCACCCATGCACCAACTGACTACGAATCCTCTGTTAGTTCCACAAACAATGAGAACTAATTTAACTGACCATAACTCAGTAAAATTGAGTTAATCTAGTTACAACTAAAATAAACTCATCCTAAACCCCTAAAACTTAGGGAGAACATATACATGACTACATAAAGACTTCCAACTCGAAATTACTAAGGTAATTAACTTAATTAAACTTAATGAACTATTTACAAGTTTCTATGAGAATATAATTCAATTTTAATTATCAGTTTAATTCAAGGACAAATTAAACTAGAATTTCTTGTTGCCATTTCTCAACATAAGTTACGGCTCTATTATTTCTGTGCTCATTTCCAGAAATATGGAAAGGTTTAGTTATGGCCATTAGTAACCCTATATTTGGATCTAGTACTTTCAAGTTTGATGATGTTGTCGGTGTAATCCGTAGCAAGGAAATGTGACAAAAGAGCTCCGGTGAGACATTAGGTAATGCTTTGACTACAAAGACTAGGGGAAGAAAAATGGAAAGAGGAAAGGGCCTCGGATATCACAGTAAGTTAAGGAAAGGTAGATCCAAGTTCAGATCTGTGATGGTTTGCTGGAAATGCGGGAAGAAAGGACACCTGAGGAAATATTGTATGTCTTGAAAGTGAAAAGAAGGAGATGTGCAACAAGAAAACAATCATGAAGTGAAAGTGATATGTGATGTTTTGCAAGATAATTTGATTCTTTCATTAGAAAATATTATTGATTCCTGGGTGGTAGATTCAGGGGACTCATTCCATTCCACACCTGATAGGAAACATTTTCATGATTACATTCAAGGCGATTTTGGATAGGTTCATTTGGGTGATGATAAACCCTATAAAATCATTGGAATGGGTAAAGTTTTCATAAAACAACATAATGGAAACCAATGGCTATTGGAGGTAAGGCATGCTCCAAATCGGAAGAAAAAACTAATTTCAATAGGGAAGTTGGGAGGTGAAGGTTGTGTAACTACTTTTACAAATAAAACTTGGAAGGTCACTAAAGGAGCCTCGATAATAGCAAAAGGAGAATAGGTTGGTACATTGTATTTCATCAATGGTATTTCTAATTTTGTTAATGATTTAAACTCTATAGGAGAAGATACAACATTGTTGCATCATAGGCTCAGGCACATGAGTGAGAAGGGGATGAAGATTCTTCGCTCAAGAAATTTGTTGCCAGGTTCGAAGCATGTTGATTTGGAATTCTGTGAGAATTATGTTTATGGAAAACATAAGAGAGTCAGATTCCTCTGAGTTGGGAAAAGAAAGAAGAGCAAAAAATTAGATTTTGTGCGTACAGATGTATGGGGACCTGCTCAGGTATCATCTCTTGGTGGCTCTCGTTATTATGTTACTTTTATTAATGATGCAAAAAAAAAAACTAGATTTATTATATTTGAAATAAATTTGATGTATTTGATACTTTCAAGAAATGGAAAGCTTTGGTTGAGAAAGAGATATGAAAAAGGTTGAATTGTCTCAGATAAGAAAATTGAGGTGAATATTGCAGAAAAGATTTTGATAAGTACTATTCAGAGCATTGAATTCGCAGAGAGAAGACAGTTCCATGAACACCACAAGAAAATGGTGTGTCAGAGAGGATGAACAAGACAATCATGGAGCATGCAAGGTGCATGAGATTGCATCCAAAATTTCCTTTACAATTTTGGACAGATGTTGCAGATACTTTTCTTTATCCAATAAACATAGGGACTTCAAGTTCCTTGGATGGAGGTATTCCAAAGGAGGCATGGACAAGTAAAAAGGTAAACTACTCATTTTTAAAGACTTTGGTTGTGAAGCCTTTGCCCACATTAATAATTAAAATAGAACAAAGCTTGAGGCCAAATCAAAGAAATGTACCTTTTATTGAATATGGTATTAATGATTTTGGTTATTTCTGATATGATTATGAAAATCAAAAGATCATTAGGAGAAAAGATGTCATATTCAATGAAAATGTTTTGTATAAGGATCAGATGAAGGAAAAGAAATAGGAAAAAGAAAACAGAGAACGCACTGCTTGATGAGATCACAAAAAAAGTAAAGGTGCTTGAAAATCATAATGATCAATAGCCAAAACAACAACAAAAACCACAACAACAACAAGCACCTCAAACACCTGAAATTGGTGTTAGAAGATCTACCAAGATAAGTAGACCCCCTTAATGATACTCTCCTTCATTATATTATGTATTGTTGATTGATTCTGGTGAACCAGAATGTTATGAAGAAGTAGTGTAGGTAGAAACCAGGAAAAGGTGGGAGCTATCCATGCGAGAAGAGATGGACTCCTTCATACATAACTAGACTTGGGACTTAGTGAAGTTGCCTACAGGTAAACCAAAATTGCAGAATAAATAAGTTTACACCTGGAAGGAATAATATGGAGGTAGAACAAGGTATAAATCTAGACTTTTGGTGAAGGAGTTTGCATAGAAGAAAGATATAAAATTTGATGAAATATTTCTCCTATTGTTAAAATGAATTCAGTAAGAACTATTTTACATTTAGTAGCAGCAGGAGATTTGTATCTTGAGAAGTTAGATGTAAAGACAACCTTTTTCCATTAGGATTTAGAGGAAGAGATATATATGTAACAAACACAAGTATATGAGGTCAAAGGGAAGGAGAAACTAGTCTATAGATTGAAGAAGAGCTTGTATGGATTAAAATAGGCTCCAAGGAAGTGAAATCTAAAATTTGATAGGTTTATGTTTTAACAAGGTTATACTAGATGTCACTCTGATCATTGTGTTTATCTCAAAAGGAAAAATGATGGTATCTATATTATATTGTTATCATATGTAGATGACATGCTTTTTTTAGGGTCTAATATGGAGGAAATAAATGTTCTTAAAGGAAAATTGGAAAATTCATTTGCAATGAAGGATGGGTGCTACAAAACAAATCCTTGGTATGAGAATAAATAGAGACAAGAAAAACCACAAATTAACATTGTCTGGGAGTGAGTACATACAAAAGGTGTTGGAAAGATTTAATTTGAAGAACACAAAACCAATTACTACACCTTTGGCTAGCCATTTCAAACTAAGTAAGGAGATGTGTCCCAAGACTTAGTAAGAGATGGATTATATGTCTAAAGTTACATATGCATCAACGGTTGGAAGCTTAATGTATGCAATGGTCTACACAAGGATTGATATTGCACATGCAGTGGGAGTTGTAAGAATGTACACGAAAAATATATGAAAAGAACATTGGATGGCAGTGAAGTGGATTCTCAGGTATTTGAGAGGTACCACATATCAAGCATTATGCTTTGGTGGTTCAAACATTACTCTACAGGGATATGTTGATGCATATATGGAAGGTGATAGAGATAACAGGAGGAACATCACAGGATATTTTTTATTGTAGTTAGAAAAACTATCAGTTGGGTTTCAAAATTGCAAAGTGTTGTTGCACTCTCAATGATAGAAGCAAAGTATGCTGCTACTACAAAGGCTGTAAAGAAATGATTTGGTTACAAAGGTTTCTGGATGAATTGGGTAAGAAGTAGGAGTTGGGAAGGTTATACAGTGACAGGAAGAGTGCCATTCATCTTGCAAATAAATCTACATTTCATTTCTGCAACTAAACATATGCATCTCAAGTACCATTTCATATGGTCACTTTTGGAAGATGTACAGTTGAAGCTGAAAAAGATACACACTAGCCAGAATCCTCCAGATATGTTAACAAAAGCAGTAACCAGGAAGAAACTAAGATTTTTCTCGGTTTCAATTGGTATTCAAGTATGATGATGAAGATGAGAAACAACTAGGTCCAAAGTGGAGTCATTGTCCAGCAAATGAAGCAGCGGTGGATTGCTATAATCAATATCCAAGTGGGAGATTGTTGGGTGTGGAGCTTGATTATCTTCTTTATTCAGATGTATCATTACATCGGACCCTAGTTCATAATGGGATGGAAACAATGTCCATTTTATTTCTGCTAGGGGGGGCGATGATGATTTTTATGAGCCCGCCTTGGCAGGGGTTCGGGGGTAGCACCCCTAAAGCTTAAAATATATGTAAATTTTCCTTGTAAAATATTGTAATTTCATAGTCAATCTAAGTTGTTCATTAGGCAGATGATTTGAAGGTAGAAGTTATGTTTAATTTAGGGTTTTTTTTCCCTAGAAGGCAACCCCTCGCTATATATGAGGGAATTATGTTGCAGCAAAGTATATATGTATTCTGAGCAAGAAAGAGAGAGGAGATTGTGTGAGAGTGCAGATGAAATTAACAATTTTGTTGTAGGTTGTATCTCTTCATTTTGCTGGATAATATAAAGGAAGTATTGGTTGTTTCTTCATGGACGTGGCCTAAATTGGGTGAACCCCATATACCTGTCTCTATTATTTTATGTGTTTTTTGTGTCTGTGTTTATGCAATATTTTATGTGTTCCATTCCTCTGTAATATATACTTTTCTAACATGGGAAGTACCGGACACTTTCATTAATCATGGAATCAAATATATAGGTTTACATGAAGTTAGGGAGATTAAAATGTCTCCTGGAAAATATAAACTAATCCTAATCTAGGACACACGCACAAGTGAGAAACACAATTTCTCCAATATTACACAATTCTCCGTTATTTTCAACTCTCCCACTTAATGGAGAAAGGGTTCACTTACACACCTAACATCTCCCTAAAAAATTCAAAGTTAATCTTCCCAAGGGGCTTGGTGAAGATATCTTCTACATTATCACAGGTGTTACAATATTCAATAAAAAATTCTTTAGACTGAACCTTTTCTCTAACAAAGTGAAACTGAGCATCAATATGTTTTGTGTTTTTATGAAAAACAGGGTTAGTTTCCAACTTGATTGAACTTTGGTTGCCACATGTAATCATTGTAGCATCTTTTTGTTCTTCTCCAGCATCATTAAGAAGTCTCCTCAACCAAATCTCTTCACAAGTGGTTGCACATACAACTTGATACTTTGCTTCTGTTGAAGATAAGGATAAAATACTCTGCTTCTTACTACTGCAAGAAATGACACCGGACCCAACATTGAAAGCATAACCTGTTATGGATCTTCTATCATCTAGGTTTCCAGCCCAGTCTGAATCTGAATAACATGTCAATTTAACATCAAAATAATCAGTATATTTAATGCCAGAATTGATGGTTCCTTGAATATACCTTAAGATACATTTCTCTTCCACCGAATGATTCTCAAGAGGTTTTGACATAAAATCACTCAAGACATTGACTGAAAATGCTAAGTTGGGTCTAGTGGTAGTCAAATAAATCAGACTTCCAACTAACTATCTGTATAGTGTAGAATCCACCTCTTTAGAACCATCATCATTATAAAGTGTAACATTCTGTTGTAAAGGTACGTAGGAATATTTACACTAATCCATTCTAAATTTATTCAATAATCCCCTAACATACTTTCCTTGAGTGAGAAAAGTCTGGCCAGAATCCCTTGAGACTTCAAGGCCCAAAAAATAATGTAATTCTCCAAGTTCCTTCATTTTAAAAACCTATGACATCTGCACATTGATTTCTTTAATCAATTCATCAACATTTCCAGTAATAATTATATCATCAACATATAAAGAAATCAATACAATCTTCCCCTCTGAAATATGGTATACAAATTTGGGTCATTTTTACCTCTTATAACCATGCTGCAAGAAGAAAGAGTATATTTTTTCATACCAATATTTGGGTGCCTATTTCAATCCATACAATGCCTTCTTTAATCTACAGACCAAATGTGTTTGCCCCTTATTTAATAAACCCTACAAGTTGTGTTAAATATACCTCTTCCTTCAATTCTCCATTTAGAAAAGAAGATTTCAAATATAAGTGTTTTTGTAGACTCCAATGATGCTATGTAGCTAAATCTATTAACATTCTAATAGTATTTAACTTAGCTACAGGAGAAAATGTCTCCTCATAATAAATCCCTTCTTTATGTGAGTACCTTTAGCCACCAAACTAGCTTTATATTTGTCTACACTACCATCTTCTTTGAACTTAGGTTTATATAACCATTTGCAAGTTATGGGTTGTTTCCCTTCTAGAAGTTGAACTAATTCCTAGGTTTTTTTTTTTAATTATTGATTCATATTATTCTTTCACACGTGACCTCCATTCATCATATTAATTTTTCTTCATTATAATTCATTGGCTCAACAAAATTTAAAATACTAGTCATAAGAGCATAGTCTCTATACCTTGCTAGTAAGTGAATCTACCTATCAGATCTCCTTGGTAGCTTACTTGCCTCAAATCTGTCTTGCTCACCCCTAAATGGACTTGGATTGCTCATTGTACCCACATTGTTAGATCCTTCTTTTTTCTTCTTTTGTCGCACATGGATGTCTTTGACTTCATCATTGCTATCATCAATCAATAAAGGCTTGTTCCACTCCTCATAATTTTTTCTTTATTCCATTCATCAACCTGTTCATGGAATATAACATCTCTACTCAAAAAAACCCTTGTGAGTAGATGGATAAAACAATTTATATGCTTTGAATTCAGAAAAATACCCTACAAATATGCATTTTATGTCTTTAGCATCCAATTTCTTCCTATCCTCCTTAGGAATATGTTCAAAAGCTTTCGAACTAAATACTCTTAAATGAATGAATACAGGATTAAAACGGTATAAAGCCTCGAATGGAGTCTTGAGATCAAGACTCTTAGTTAGACTTATATTCTTTAAATAGAATGTGGTATTAATAGATTCTTCCCAAAAGCCATTGGATAGGTTCTTACCTTTCAACATGTTGCGTGCACACCCCACCAAAGTTTTGTTCTCTCTCTGCAACCCTGTTCTGTCGTGGAGTGTAGGGTACTATAAATTGTTGAATTATTCCATGATCCCTACAAGGTTCGATGAAGCTTCCAAGCTTGTATTCTCCCCCTTAATCTAAGCGGAGAATTTCGATGACCTTCCCTGTATTCTTTTCAACCATACTTATGAATTATTTAAAATATTAAAAAGTATGACTTTTTGTTCTGAGAAAATATACCCAAGTATATCTTGTACAATCATCTACAAATAAAAAATAATAATAGGCTCCTCCTAAGGACCTTGTTTTCACCAATCCACATATATCAGTGTGCACAAGTTCGAATATATCTCTCTTTCTCCTATTTAAATTTGAGGGAACTTCATCCCTGTGCATTTTTCCAAGTGCACATCCTTCTAAATCAACATGTGCATTTCTTAAAATAGGAACTCCATTAACCATACCTTATTTTTGTAGTAGCAATAAGTCAGGAAGATTGATGTGTCCAAATCTTTGATGCCAAACATTCTTTGATGTCATTGCTTTTGAAGTTAAATCTTGATGTGACATGCTTGTAACATTAAACTTACATAGGCCTCCAACTCATATTCCAGATGCAACCAGCTTCTGATGATCCATCAAATCCTTTATAACATAATAGGTTTTGAAAAATTCTATCTTCAAGTTTTGATCTGCAATCATGGAGACAAAGATCAAATCCTTTTTAATACCTGATACATACATGACTATTGGGTGCAATCCAACTTGGTCCAAGTTTTGGCTAAAGACTTTGCATTTTGAGGAGCGAAGCACGTGGATCTAGAAAAGATATATTCATCGCGTGGTGTTTAGGGGCTTTGGGGTGGGTCAAAGTCCCTTATTTTGTAACAAGTATTGTTACAAAATTATATATTACAGAGCAATGTAACGCATTAAATATATTGCAGGAATATAAACACAGAAAACACACAAAACAAGAGAGACGCAGATATACATGGTTCACCCAATTTGGGCTATGTCCACGGAGAAACAACCATTCCTTCCTTTTATATTATCAAGCAAACTGAAGAGATGCAACCTACATCAGATCCAGTGTAATTCCCTCTTCTCTTTCGCACAATCTCCTCTCTCTATCTCACTCAAAATACATATCTACATAGACGCAATATAATTCCCTCATATATAGCAAGGGGTTGTCTTCTAGGGAAAAAAACCCTAAATTAAACTAACGTCTACCATTAGATCTCTGCCTAATGAATAACCCAGATTAACTACGAAATTACAACATTTTATAAGGAAATTTTACATCTATTTTGAGCTTCAGGGGCACTACCCCTGATCCCCCGCCAGGGTGGGGCTCCTAAAGACTGCTGCTACCCCACTGGGACCCCCCTTGTAGCACAAAAATTACGGGCGATGTTTCTGCCACATTACAAACTGGGGTCCAATGCAATGATACCTCTAAATAAAGAAGATAATCAGGCTCCACACCCAATAGGTATCAGTCTCAGGCTAGTATTTTGTCAAATCCATTGTATGTGGACCATGGTCTTATAGTGAGGGAATCTATATAAAGATGCAATACTTTATTGATAACTAAGTACCAATTGATAGCATTGATAGATCATACCTCTTGTCTTCAGTCTGTATTTTTGTAGAAGGCTCCGCAACTGAGTGCGAAGAGGCCATGAAGAGTCTACAACTGAGTGCACAGACCACCTACAACTGGGTGCGCAGATCGACAAAGTGTAGGTATTGAAGATTGTTTTAATAAAGAAGAAGTTTTGGCGAAGTATTGTGTATATTAATGTGTTTAGTATCAATGTTTATATGTTTTGTTATTCATGCCTTTTACTCAAGTATGATAAAGAATACATGTTATACCATTCTCTATTATGTGTATGGGTTAAGTGCTAATCGGTTAAGTTAATCATCTGCACGAAGTTATTTATACATGCGAAGTTGTAGAGAGGTATAAACCATAACTAAACACATGGGCGCCACAATGTGAATATCCCTCTCGATGGGAAAACGTGGTTCTGCAACCTCCCATAACTGCTTTAGGTGAGACTGTCATTTGCTTGCAGGTCATTACCAAAAGGGCCAATGGTTAAGGGTTTTATTTGTGTGCAGCACACTCTGAACCTGGGTCAAGACCCCTTAAGCCAAAAAATTGTTCCATTGTCGGGATCGGGATCTTCTAAAGCGATATGTTTTGGCGTCCATTAAAGAAAGAAATCTAGGAGTTCGTTGAAAAGAAAGAAATATAATTTGCAAAAAAAGAGAAAAAAAACCCTCGTTTATTAGCTGAAGATTGGTTGCGAAAGTATATCTTTGAAGAGAAATACAAAATTTTCTTTGGTTTGTTCCACATTGAACTATACGAGCGGATATATAAGTTAACTGAACATAAGACTTGTTTCAAGAACAACAAACCTAAGGAGTGGAATTATAAATTGATACAACGACTCAAGAATGTTAGTAAAAATATCATAGGAATTATTGATTTCTGGATCGATAGCCTCTTGGGTGGATTTATCATTGAGTTTGCGATATATGCGATCGTGTCCTATAGTGAAGCTGAGTGGATATTTTTCAAAGGACCATGAGGTAAGTTCTTGAAATATTTTAATCTCTGGATTAATATGTTATTGTGTGTAAAAGGGATTCTGTGAATGAAATCAAATTAATGTTTGGACAAAGAGGAAATAAGCTTGAATCAAGGTCTATGTAAAGTGGAAAACGATATAGAATGTGAACCAAGGAACTATATTACGACTGATTATAGCCCCTTGTTAGGATTTGAGAGCAAAGAAGAAAGAAGTAACTCTACAATCCTAGTACATTCCCCCTCCTGATATCCTGAAGGCACATCGAAGTCAAGAGTTGAGAAGAATTAGGGCATCTTTTGGATTCCCCATCCATCTATTGCCCTCTCTTCCCATCCCTTGCACCATAATTCCCCTACACATCCACCTCCACCTAGACCCCAAAGAAGGAAAATGGCTAATGAAATTAAGCTGCCTATATTTAAAGGACTTGGATCAAAGGATCTTGACCAGTTCTAGTTAATAGCTGATTCAGTATGGACAACAAGACAAATCACTAGTGATGATGCAAAGAAGGCGCATCTCGTCACATCACTACAAGAAGGAGCACTAAAATGGTATATGGAATACTCTGCGATGAATCTGATTGCTTCGTTTGATGAAATTAAGAAATCACTTGTATCATAATTCAAGAAGCCTAAGTCATAATCACATTGCATTAGAGAGCTAAAAGAAATCAAAGAAATACCAAATGAGTCTATATGGGAGTTGTATCAGTGGTTCAAGGTATTAATGGGATAAGGAAGATTTATCCTACCCCCAAAACAACATAAGGAATGGTTCATAGCCATGCTACTACCAGATATTAGGTTACCTTTGACATAATAGAAGATTGTGACTCAAGCTGAAGCATTAGAGATGGCAATGAAGATGGAAGCTTCACCGATTGGGGATACTCAAGGAGTACAACAAATTTAGAGTAAGCTAGCGAATTTGACCTTGGAGTTGAAAAATCTCAAGAAAGGTAAGGAGACTAGAACAAAAGTATAGTGTACAAAATGAAAAGAAGTGGATTATTATAAGGGTTAATTCCTTGTGTTCAGAGACTATTTGGAAATTGGAGCACCTAATCAGGTAAACCCAGAAATCTATTGTGATATTTGTAGAATGAGAGGTCAACATCGTTATGAATATTTCTACATATTACAGAAGTATGTGCAGACTCTGAAGCAACTGTTTTGCAACTTTGGTAGACCAGTAGGCCATGATGAGAACAATTGTCGAAGTTACGACTTGATGATAGAGTGTGCTGCTGACACTTATATATTGCAAGTTGAAGGACATACACATGAGGAACTAGGCCAACATGTTGGTTGAGTAGGTTTCCAAGGATGAGGTCGAGCAGGAGGAGGAGGAGCTAGTCGAGGACGCCACCAGATTATCCTCTATAACTGTGGACATGCAGGACACTTCTCAAAAGACTGTAAGAACCCTATGACAACCTCCAGCTATTGTAAGTCTTTTTATCATGAGATATAAGAATGCACCATCCTTATTGTGAAGATACAAGAGAAAAGAAACCTATAGAAAATATTCAAATGATTACCTCTGAGCCAAGAGAGTATGAACAACACATCAACATTATGACAAGAAATAGAACTATGATTGGAGACGATAAATCTGATAGGAAAAAGGAAGTTGAAGCTACATGGATAAGGAAAGATATTGAAAAGGCTCTAAGTTTGACATTCAAAAGGAAAAATAGGTGTTCATGGAGGCAAAGAAAAGTTTCATGGATGATGGAGCCTCAAATTCTATTGCATAGTCAACTAAGAAGAATAACTGTGAGATAGTACCAGCTATAACACAAGACGTGGATCCATATATATTGAAGTCTTTTCTACAGACTTGCATGAAGTTGTTGAGAAATTAGAAGGTCGTAGAAGGGTTGCATGAATTGATAGATTCTTGTTCTACTAAAGAAGTACTATAAAGTGAGATGCACACAGTAAATAACCTACATAGAAACAAGAAAAGCACTCGAAATGAAATGAGGCTTACTTCACAGATTGGAGAATATGATATGGATCAGGCTATCTTGGATATAGGATCTGATACCAACATTTTTCCAAAGAAGACTTAGGAATTTATGGGTAAGCTGAAGCTGAATTGGTCAACTATTCAACTGAAAATTGTGAATCAACAGAAGATTGTCCCTCTAGGAAGACTGTAAGGTATTATAGTAGACATTCGCCGAGTACGTGATACCACTGACTTTGAAGTAACTGAAATTGTGGATGATAGTAATCCCTACCCCACTTTTTGTTGGCATTATGACTCAGTTTTGGCACTATGGCACAGGTGTTGTCCTTGATGGCAACTCACTCTAATGACAGATCTCAGTTCAGGCTCTCAGAATGAAGGAAAAAGATATATACGCAGGTTCACCTTGACCAAGCCGCGTATACACGCGGGTTAGACGTTCCAAAGACGCGTATGCGTATACACGCACTTTCACTCAAGGAAAAGCGCGTACATATGGGATAAATTATTTTTAGTATGTGGTATTCAGTCCTTGGTATTTGAACCTATGGTTTTGGACCATAGTATCTCGTCAGATGTGTTGATCCCAAGTATTGGGTCCATGGTATTGGTTTGCTATGGTTTTGGACCGTGGTATTGTGAAAGGCCTAAGACTATAAAAGAGGAAGGAGATCACTAGGCAAGGATCATCTGATGTATTGAATATCTGAATACATGCAAGTGATTGGTTTGTGTGGCTGGATCTGAATCAAGGAGGAACTTGAGCATTACAAGATAGATAAGTTCTATTGATGGGTTGAGATCTCAAGGCTTGAATAGTAATACCCTTTTGTGATTTGATCTGTTATAATCAGTGCATAATTAGATCTATAAATCTGATAATCTGAGTATAACTGAAGTATGTTTAAGTATAAAGGGTGAATTGTCTTTTATATATATATATACGCAGGTTCGGCTCTGCAAAGGCGCGTATACACACAGGTCTAGCAAGAGAAGAGAGCGTATATGCTGGTTGACGTTGATTCAGCTGCGTATGTACGTAGGTTTATACATAGTGAAGTAGCGTACGTCTCTTGAAATATGTTTTAGTTGCTTCTATGGATTACTGCAGTGTTCTAGGTTCAACATTGGTGTCTGGTTACTAGCATTGTTTTCTAGTTACAGCATTCTGAGAAGTTATTGGTTGATTCAGTAGTTGTTTGTGGAAAGGAGATTGGTTGATGCACATATACTTGATGTTTGTTTGATATTCATGGATCCAGTCTAGAAATTGATGAAATGTGGTCCCTCGAAGAAAAGAGAATGTTGTAGCCTTCTGTATGTCAGCACCTACGTACTAGTATCTCAGCTAGTACAAGAGCTAAGGGGGTTGTAGCTCCCTTTCAAGAGAAGCTGGAGAACGAGAGAGGGTTGTAGCACTCTGCAGGTTGCAGCCTGCATACTGGTATAAGTCTGCACCAGTACAGAATCATTGTAAAAAGAAGTTTCTAATTAAAAGTAGATAGAGACGAATTGCAACAGGTGGTTTTCACCCACATTGGGTTTCCACCTTATATCTTGTGTTCTTGTGTGTGATTGCTTCTGCTCTATTTTTACTCTTCCTGGTTACTGTTTATATGACTCTGATGCACAGATTAATGATCAACATCTGTAAAATACATTAAACTATAAGTCTGCATGGTATACGCTGGTTTTCTTCTCTGAAGTTGCGTATATACGCGGTTTTCTCTAACTGAAGTAGCGTATATGATCTGGGTGTGAAATAAAAAAAAATTGACTTAATAATACTGATTCACCCCCCCTCTTAGTATTATTTCCAACACTTTTCTGGGATTGGATTTGGCATTTGCTAACATGGCTATAATAAGTTTGAAGAAAAGGAAAATGATATTCGAAAGCAATGATATGAAATTTATTGTTCCATTAGTTCCATCAAAAGGAGAGAGGTATACTAAGTCTAACAAAGAAGAGTATGGCATGGATGACATCGACAAAATTTATCGGATAGCAGCAAGGGAAGAAGAATGTATTAACCCTATTGCAGATGTAAAATTGAATTGGGCGAAAGATAGTTCCTTCACTTCAAATTCAGAAGAAGAATTAGAAAACTGGTAGAAAAGGTCACATGAAGTGTCTATAAGGCGAT
Source organism: Pinus taeda (assembly GCA_000404065.3). Classification (NCBI taxonomy): domain Eukaryota; kingdom Viridiplantae; phylum Streptophyta; class Pinopsida; order Pinales; family Pinaceae; genus Pinus; species Pinus taeda. The sequence continues at coordinate 37,660 of APFE030187284.1, read as the reverse complement.
GCGCAAGGATCACTAAAGCAGTGCACTGTATGACAACCGAGGTATGTGATTTTCCTTTGTATGATGGTTTGGGTAATATAAATACTTTATTTAGAGAATATGAAAGATAGGTACGAGAATGTCAGAGATTCTTAGCTCTAGATCAAGCAATAAGAGTTGCTTCTGCTAGATGTTGGGGTAATCATAAGAAGAATATAGGAGATTGGCAGAAATGTAGAAGGTTGATGTGGGTAAGTTTTGGTCAAGTAGAAATTGAGCTCACAAATAAATATGACGGTCAAATTGATCCTAAGGATCACACACAACTCTGTATGGAATCTTGGGAGCAAATCCCATGAGAAGAGTGGGTGCATGGCTTGTTATACAAGGAAATGACCTCCTCATTAGCTTAGAGGAGAAAGGCAGTTTGATTGAAAGATAGACCAAGTTCACAATCCCATTTTCCAGGGTAATGCTCCCTAGGGACTAGCAAGAATCTTTATAATGCTCCTCAACCATGAACCAAGGGCATTAGTGCCCAGGGTAACTCTTGGTGTTGCCTTAGGGGCAATGTTAGTCAGCTTTGGTGAGTTTCTGAAGGTCAACAGAGAAGGTTTACTGAAAAATATCCCACTATTTACTCATATGTCAGCCCAAAAAGCAAGAAACATCCAGATGCTCCCTATTTGAGGATATTTCTATTCCTAACGGAGTCAAATGAAAAAGGAAATATCAATAGAGCATGGAAACTTCCCAGCTTTTTCTAAAGGGAGCTCATGAAAGAGTTGGCAAGGATTAGCCTCTCATTCTATATATTTGAGGCTTGGGGAATTGTGAAAGGGGTTGGAAAAGGTCGAAAGAATTGGAAATATTTCCTATTTACTGTCGAAGATTTGCATGAGACATTGGTTCACCAAGAGGTTAAGAAGAGAGAGAGAGAGGATTTGGAGTAGTAAGGGAAGCTTCATGAAACTGATGGTTGTAATCACTCTTTCCTATCATTAATATAGACTTGAAGTTGTATTATCTACTCCATGATGTTGATGTTATGATTCATTTACATGTTTATGAAATACGATTGGTTATGAGTAGCTTAAATATGTGTAGTTAGATATCCTTATGTATTCTTGTTTTTATTATCAATTTTGTATGATGTAGTATTACTTCTCATCTTATCTATGTGCAGGTATTAATCTAGGAGCTAGCTGAGAGGTCTTCCACTCTGCTACATTGGGTTCTCCAACAACATTGCACCAATATTTGAGGTAAAACTCTTCCCTCCTGCTTTGATTATCATTTCATTAATATGGATATGTAGATGTCTCTTTGTGCTAGTTGTAGCTATTCTAATCTATCTCCCAAGGATCTCGAGAAGATCCTTGAGGTTATTTCCACCACAACCACCCGTGAATTAATCCCTATAGCAGAGTTAGCAACTCCACTAGGGACTATACTTAGTTCCTAGTTTTCTCCTACCAAGTTCCTAGATCTCTATTTCTTCTAGGCCCTCCTGTACTTCTTGGTTCCATTTCTAACCACACAGGACTATTCAGCACCCTCCTCACTATGCTCAGCTTTTTTTCTGATCCTAAAAGTCTTTTTTTTAGCTTTACCCCCCCTAATGCACCCCAACAATGAAACTAGAGCTTTATAAGGTTCTACTGGCTTACAGACAGAGTGTTAGTGTAGTCACTAACTCTCTGTGTCCTCTTCTGAAGTGCATTAGCCAGCCAAATCTTGATAAACAACCCATTCTATGAACTCTTGGGTTGGCGAAGATGCCTATAGTTTGATCAAGGATCTGCAGTTGTGCATGTTTGTTTAGTTTCCTATTTCCTCAACATTTGTTTTTTGGAAAATAGATTAACTACTTATGTTTTTCAAGAAAATGAAAATACATAAATTTTATAATTTTTATGCTTGGTTAGATTCTACATTTATTTGTTTTTAAAAGTTGTTAGAGAGCATTGCATGTTTTCACGTTTTTCTTGTGTTTTACTGTACTGAATGCACAGTACTTATTGATGTATAAATGATCCTCTCCTTGTAGAAATAACTCGTTCATCGAAGTGAACTTAAAATCATTTTCTGCATGGTTTGTGTCTGAGTCCCACAAAACTTAATACATCAACACCCCTTCTGAAGACATTAACAAAGTACATTTAAAATTTATCTTGTAATAAAATAAATCAACAACTCTTTTATGAGTAAACACACATATTAGTCTAGGATAGGATCTTGGGTTAGGAAGTTGTGAGTTAACTTCCCAAGATCGTAAAATTGAGACTAGTTTCATTAAAAAGGGAAAATCACGCTGCACTCATACTATCCAAGACCACTCCAGTCAAAGTGGAGCTAAATTCGAGACAACATTGGAATGTGAAAGAAGGTAGCTCGCCTTCGATTACATCTCCTTTGGGTATTCTGTGTATCATGGATCCCTTCAGGTATATCAGAGCTGAGTTGGGGACTTAGGTATCCTACCCACACAGCATACTGTCTGCGACCATGGTTCCCCTGATAGTGTCTGTAATTTGAGGTAACCATAGTGGCCATAATTTTTAGGGAAAAACAAAAGGTGACTGGGGTGGGTTTCCCTGGTGCCTAAATTGACAAACCTACTCTATCTTCGATTTTTGGGAGGGTGCTCATCTTCACAAGAGTACTTGGCCCCTTCATCTGAGGTTCAGGTGAAGCTTAAGTGTAATCATAACTGTACATTTGGCCACCTCTCTTTTATCCATTGTGATTATTATCACAAAACTAGACCCTGATAGGCTGCTGATCAGGAAGACTTTGAGTAACTATTTCAAACCAATATTTTGGCTGAGGCTTAGCCTCCTCAACCTAAGAGGTCTCTCTCACTGGGTTAACGATTTTAATTGGAACATTAGATGGCTAACTCTATGGAAAACTCAAAAAAAAATGTATAAATGATTGAAATACCAATCAACAAACATCTATTGGGCTATGGCGTCAAAGTATGTTTCTGTATAACAACAAGATCAGCTTAACATGGAAGTCAGGGCATAAAGAGTCTTAATATATCAGCAAAACAGAGACATAATGTAAGGAACACAGTTTATAAACACATGAAGGAAGTTAGACCATTATCAATGAATTCTAAGTAACATGTGTTCATACCACTGCAAGTAAGTGAATGAAGAATCCACGAGAAAATCAAACATTAAAACCCTCTCTGAATCTTGAGTAGTGAAGCCAATATCTTTGTATTAACAAGAAAACATACAGTCTCATACAATAATACAGTAAGCTTGTTTCTTTTGAAAATTGCCAGCCCTGAGGAGTTTCCACCTCTTGTCTTTTATAGAGTTATCATTACAATATTGGATTCCTTAATCCACCTTGAGGGGAATTCAAATTTCCTAGCTTGACACCTAAACAAACTATTAATTACAAGTAACAGTTAATTGTATGTCTGAGAGTCCTAATACAATTAGGAGTACAACTCCTTATTATGATAACAAAAACCTAATCTAGGAATTAAATTCGATGCTTGACAGCTGCTCCTCCTTAACTTCGACCTTGGTAATGTCCATAACCCTCCTGCTGGCCTTTAATATATTCTCCTTCATCTACCCTGAAAACTAGGAATATGTCCCCTGCACTATAGCCTTGGTCTTCAATGATGTTCCTCGAATCTTCTGAAGACAAAGTAGGCCCCTTTAATCATGTAACATATGTTAAATTAGCCATAGGACCCTGTTCTTTCACTTGTGCAAACATTAGATTCCTTGAAGGTGCATGAAGAAGGTCAATCTGGATGTGCTGCGAAACTAACTGTAGTTTTTGTAGCGCAGAATTTGGCCTTTGCATATATCTTTTATCCTTTGAGTTTTTTCACTTGCTTGAGCTTTAAACTTTCATAAGTGACCTCCTCACATTCTCCAGCAGCATCATTCTCCAAAAAATGACCGCTTCTTTCCTTTGAGAATTGATCAAAACCTCAAAACTGCACCTACAGTAGTTTAGTAGCGCTCTACGAAACTGTTGCGTATGTCACCTACAGCAGTTTTGTAGTGCACTATGAAACTGCAGTGTGAATTAATTTACACAGTTTTCATTCAAAAATTTTCTTTCTAAGGATTTTTTACATCTGTTCCATTAGGTACATATGCCATATATACTTAATATCCCCCATCCTTGGAACATCTTCAAAAAGTAATGCCTTTGTTTCAACCAAACTTGTATTAGAGTTTCATCACTTACTGCCTTGTTCATTTGTGCTGAGGCTAACCTCCAGACTTGCTCAACTGAATTTCAAGGTCTTCAATTTTTCTTTTTGTCCTCTTGATATTAGTTCTTAGTCTACCATTGATCCATCTTACATACCTTGCCTCCTTGATTGCAGGGACAATCTAGGTGAATATTGAGCCTTTTTGCTAACTACTACAGGTTTTGAAGCTTTTTCAGCTTCCCACAGAGCCTTCATTCTATTGAAATTGGCCTTCTTAGCTGCATGTTTCCTTGCCCTTTTCTTAAGTTTAGCAATCTCAAGATTGGCAAGTTTCAATTTCTTCTTAAATTCTTCATAGCTATCTTCTTCTTCTTGAGTATTGACTACTCTATTTCTGTCATCTTCGTGCATGGGTAATGGTGGAACCATGGGCTCTTCACAAAAACCTAATATCTCCCCTGTTTCCTCTACCTCTGGCTCTGCCTCTTGTAACCTTTTTGACCACCTAGTCACAGGCCTTCTAGGTTTGAAGACAAATTCTGAAACCTGATCATCAAACTCTAATTTTTTAGAGGATTTCATCCTTTTTGACTTGCCCTCACCTAATTCAATGAAGTATGCTTGGACCAGAGGGGACTCTTCAATGTCAATAGCTTGAAGAAGATCATTCAAATTGCCTTTTGAGACTAGGCTTTCATCAGTGACCACTGTTTTACCCTTTTCTTTGGCTATTTGACTTTTAGTTACCCTCCTCTAGACTGTTTCACCAATGGACTGCTCTTGTGCTGCTTCCTTGATTTGAACTTTCTTCTTCTGTGAATTATAAGGAGTATCTTGAACATTCAATGGTGTTTCAGTCACTGGCTCCTTAACTCGCTTTCTGGCCTTCAGTTGAACAAACCTTCTTGACCTTGTTGCTGCAGAGTAACTAGTCGATGGTGATGATATTTCCTTTGCCCTAGGGCTAAACCTTGTTTCAACTCTAAAACCAAACATAAAGAGAAATGCAGGCCACTCTCTATCTACCTTCTGAAGTTCATGCAAGACAATTAATTTAACTAAGCGATGATGGAAAAATGAAATTTCACATGCCTCTTTCTTCAATTATATTTTATCAGACATCTTGCCTAAACCTCAAAATAGAAGGAAAGGTAGATCTAGAGAGATTATCCCAGTGAAATGCAATAGGATTTTGAAATGATAAGAAAACACCTTGGGGTATCTTCCTTCACAGGTGAATTACATTTGAATGCATGAGAGTAGGTTGGCATATGTATCCTTGACATAATCCCTTGGCACCACTTTAGTTAAATCTGTGTCTACAGATTTTGTCTTCAAGAATATCTTGCAGTGTGCCATTTCAAACTTGAAATTCTTAAACCACCTTTCTTGGCCTCTAGGAATTTCTATCACTAAAGATATAATTTTAGGAGAAATTTGCAAATCTAAAACTCCAACCTTTGTATGTGAACCTGTGAAATTTAGAGCAAATTCCTTGGTCACTTGGTTATGTCCTCCCTGTATCTCCTCATAGAACCTCTAGCATCATGCATTTTTGAAGGCTTCTTCCACTTACTTATCTTTTGTAAGAGCATCTAAGCCTTCAGGTTCCATTCTCAAACATCGACCTGACATGTGATTTCTTCTTTCCTCTGAAATTTTTCCTTTGAAATCCCTGTAGACAGAAAACCTGGAAGAAAACTGCCTTGCTTAATTTAGGAACTGCCTCGCTTGAATTTGATGAAGAACTACCTCTCTTGAACCCTGCGAAAGAACTCTGGTTTCTGCTCACCCTGGGCTTGTTTACTCAGACCAAGAATAGCACCAAGTGTCTTTTGCATGAATATGACCAAGATAAACACGAATATGACCAATATCAACTAACCTTTTTTTGAAATTTAAAATGATTAATGAAAAATTACCCCTAACGAATCTAATGATGGATATGAATGGTTGCATGTGAGAGGAAAGGTTCGTGGACTGACACCTGATGATCAAGATTTAACGAATTCTGGTGGATTTGATATCTAGACATGATTGATCATGAATCCCTGATTTTGTAGCGCGTCTAGTGTTAATTCGGGGTTTTGCGCTATGAAAATGACTAGCTACGAATCCCTGATTTCGTAGCGCATGTAGTGTAATTTCAGGGCTTTGCACTACGAAAACATCTAGATAGTTTCGTAGCGCGTTCAAATTTTTCAAATGACTAGACACATGAAACTTAAAACATGATATGGGATCCATAAGGGGAAAAATAGGTTGTTGAATTTTATTTGATGATGGAATGAGACTCTAACCATATGACTTAGACTTTAAAAGCATAAAATGACTTGACCATGTCTAACACAAAAACTTAGGAACCATGCAGGTTGTCCAAATTTACAAAAAAAAAACTTTTATAGTGATAATAGTGATACTGGGTTTCATCTCCAAAAAATGGTGGTTATCAAACAGAGTCATATCCCCTGCTTCTTGATTGAATTTTTAGAGTAGTTTTTGTTATTTAGTTAACAATTTGTTATCACTGAGACTATAATCAATATCATTATAATTTTTTTGATAAAATATATCGGTCACCATAGCTACATATGACCCTCGTCATTATTCTAGGTGAAAACAAGGTCTTCCTCCATTGACTGTGGAGGATCCATCAAGCCTCGATGAGTCAGATTACCCATCTTCAAGTAATCATTCTCCAGTATCTAACATTGAATCAATCAATAAATCTCAAGACTCAATATTTCCAGAAGATATATTTACTGAAGGTTTTTTACCTCCGTATAATCCTCCTATCATTGATCAATTGAGACCTCTATTTATTCAAGTTGCACCTATACCTACCATGTCTTCCACGATACCTGCACCCACCATTCCATCGATGACTAACGGGTCATGCACTTTTGTGGAAAATTTTGGTCCACCTCCACTTCCCCAGTGGACGGTCAGTACTACACCACTGATCGTGAACCCCACTATCCCAACTATGCCAAGTCTGAGCAACTTAGTTACACTCGACATGAGTTGAACCTAGTACATATCGGTTTCTACCCCTTTTGTGTCTACTCTTGGACCTTCGACAAGCACTCCAAATAATGTTGTTAGCGTGGGTCCCTTCAACAACCCCTTTGGTTGAAATCCTTTGTTTAGTTCAAACACCTAGGTTCAAATGTCAGGGGGCATCATTCCCAACATGCACATACCAGCAGGGGGTATTACAATTCCCCCTCTGTTTATAGGACAAACTGGATAATCATTGATTGACATGAATCCTCCATATTTCAGTCAAGTGCCGACGACCAACTATGTGGCTGGAAGGATCCCTCAAACTAGTCTCGCTCAATCCATTTGGGCACCCCATTCTCAAGCTTAATTGAGTCAAGGGGAAATTAGTTTCATGGGGGGAATCAAGCTTATATCCCCCAGCCTAACAACCCATATGGAAAACAAAAATATATGATTGTTCCTCAGGGAAAATATTATTCAACAAATCCAATGTATAATGGTGGGAACAATATGATGGGCAGACCACAAGGACCCTCAAGTCATTCATCATCACCCTGGTCAGAATCGGGGGCACTAAATGATTTTCCTTTTTTGGAAACATTCGATATCCCCGATCTTTACAAACTAACCAATGAACCCATCTACCATAACTTACATTGGCCTTTAATCCTGCACAAAATTCCTATTGAAATCCCGAAGTCTGAACGCAAACAAGGGGAGGATTTGGGTAAACATATCACAACCTATCATCTATGGTGCGTGTCAAACTCCATGGTGGATGATAGTATCCGGCTTTGACTCGGCCCCTGCACCCTTACTGGAAATGCCGCCAAGTGGTACATAGAGTTACCATGCACATCAGTTAATACCTTTGGCACCTTGGTGATGGAATTTCTAAAGCACTTTAAGTTACCCATCCACTACGAAATCAAGACAGAACTCCTTACTACTTTACGCCAAGACACCTCCACCCACATCTTTGATCACATTCATGAATGGAGACATAGACGAAGGCTAGTCAAAGCATCCCTTCTAGATTATCTATTAACAGATTGGGTCTGTAAATCTCTTCTTCTACAAATTTCCAAGGATGTTTCCTTAGGTGGTAAGGTCACTAAAGACCAATCCATTCATTGTGGAAAACACTTAGATCTGATTTATTCACATTCTAGCACATTATACGATGTAATCCCAAATGCCCCGAAAACTTCCAATGCTCCCGCTACTTAGCAAGCCAGCGCGCACATTGATGATATTGTCGGTGCTAACTCTGGGTCTACTGTAAAACAACTTAGAAGACACATTTCCCAGTTGTTTGTTGATCCTGCTACCCAATCAACTTCTCCTCCTACTGTTGTGATAAAACTTGTGCAGTCTACACAAAAAACGAGTGGTAAGAATAAGAAGGATAAGAAAAAGACTACTCCTTTTGAAGAGCAACAAACCAAGCAATCCAACCCAAAGTAGAAATCTATTGTTCCACCTGACAACAGAAATGAAAATGCTATCAAGTTCCCTTGAAAAATATGTTCGGAAGACCATATGACACATCATTGTTCGCGCCTCCAAGAATGCATAGATCTTCTTCCTCAAAAGGACATTGGTTGGACCTCCGCGGTCTTAAAATAACCTTTCCCTACTCAGCAGAAGTAGCATCTTATTGCGAACCCACCTCAACCCCCATAAGGGGGAATCAATGGTTCACATCATCCTTTATCTAGTGGAGGACCATCCACCATTTACACTTTTGAAATGGTCGATCTTAAAACGCGAGCCAAAATGTATGGAGCTCCAGTCACTAACGCTCAGGACGCTACCTCGAGTTTAACACCATTGCCACCCAATGATATTCATATCAAAAGGCCAATTTCTGATCTTGTAATTCTCCCCAAGAGGGGAACTTCATCGCACAACAAATAATACATCTGCACCTGCTGCCCATAACTACAATATTGTAGAAGATTTGGTGCAAGCACCATCAGCTAGGTATGCACTCGAAGTATTGCAAACTTGTCCAGCACAAAGGAAAGCTCTGATTTAAGCTATTGATGTGGTTGACCCTCAAGATTCCATGCTATAAATATTTGACATGGAGAAATGTAAATGTCCCCTTTTAAACCATCATGCATTTCAGGTGCAATTTTTTTCGAAAGGATGAGGGGTACATAGAACTGTCATTAACAAAGGTGCTTCGACCTGCATCATGTCTACTTCATGTTGGCTTGCCTTAGGTTCTCCAACCCTCTCTCTGCTTTTGAATTCCCCTAAAGCTTTTGACGAACATACTTTCATCCCAAAAGGTTACCTTGTCATCTACCCCATCACTTTGAGTGGGAAAACGGTAACGGTGGACATTGAAGTCGTGGATCGAAAACTCGACTATAATCTACTTTTAGGTTGCAGTTGGACTTATGCCATGACTGCCATCATGTCTACTGTCTTTCACATCATCCTATTTCCATTGGATGGAAGGATAGTCACCGTGGACCAACTGTCCTTTTTCAACCCAAATTACTCCCCATTACCTAGTGAGATTGTACCTTTAGTAGGTGGCATACCTGACTCTTATGTTAGTATCGGTACTGGTCTTTTGAAGGGTTCTTCCTTAATGGGTTGTTTTCCTCTCCCACCACCCACAATTCCACAAATGGTTTTTTTGGTCTCCGCTATTCCTCATGACCCAACCAATCCCTGGATCCTCTCGTCCCCTTCAGACATTAACTCTTATGGAGAACAAATGCCACTGTCACTAGTCAAATTGGCCTATCAAGCCATTAAATTTTCATCTGATTCTTTGGTCACTTTTGTCACGACCAATGACACCACCTCTTATCCCACAACTTTTCCCTCTAACCATATCCTCAATAAAGTCGTACCTTCAAACAAATCTATTCAAGAGATCATGATTTTAGAGGAGCGACCTTGGCAAAACTCTCACCATCGCGTTTCGATATCTAATTCGGACACAACACCTATACAAATCCTATCCTTTGAAGCACCTGAGATCATTCCCTCGAGTTATACAACCATCCAGACTTTGGATTTGGAAGGGAACATGGGAAATCTTTCAAAGACAATGCTCATTGATATTCAATCAAGATAGGCACCGTGGAAAATATATAGATTGGAGCTAATTGCAATCCTGAGGAAATTCCAAGCTTCACATGCCTTTTCAAGGAGCTCCAAGATGTATTCACTTGGTCTTACGAGGAAATTTCTGGCATAGATCCATCTATTGTCGAGCATGAGATCAAGGTTTGTGATAATTCCAAGCCTTTCCACCAAAGACTTCGACTAGTCCACCCCCAAAAATTGCATCCATTAAGACTGAGGTGGAAAAATTGTTACGTGTTGGTTTCATTTACCCTGTTCCCTTAACGGAATGGGTTTGCAATCTAGTTCTTGTAGATAAAAAACAAGGTATTATCCTCGTTTGTGTCAACTACCGATATTTGAACACTGTGTGTCCAAAAGATAATTATCTGACACCGTTCATCGACCAAATAATAGACGATTGCACCAGTTTGTGAATCCTTTTCATTTATGGATGGTTTCTCAGGATATAACTAGATCGCCATAAAACCCGCAGACCAACACAAAACCACCTTCATTTTCCCTTAGGGAATATTTGCATAGAGGAAACTCCCATTCAGTTTAAATAATACTGGAACAACATTTCAGCAGGCCATGGACTACGCATTCCATGATATTAGATACATTGTTCAAGCTTACTTGTACAACCTTCCAACCCATTCCAAGAAGCAAATCCAACTCCTAGTTCATATACGAGAATTTTTTCTTAGGTGTAGGTTCTATAACATACATCTGAATTTGCACAAATGTGTTTTCTTTGTCGAGTCTGGATGCCTACTCAGTTTCATTGTCTCCAAACACGTGATTAGGGTTGATCTCACTAAGATAAAGAAAATTACTCAATTGCCCAAACCAAAATAGATTTTACAACTCCAACATTTGCAAGGAAAAGGAAAATTCTTACGAAAATTCATCATAAACTATGCCGAGCTGACAAAAGGCTTTATGCACCTACAGAAGAAGGAAGTATGATACTGGTGGGATGATCAAGCCCAACGATAATTTGATGCCTTGAAAGAGGCACTTATATCTACCCCACTTCTTAGTGCTCACAACTATTCGCACAACTTTCTCCTCTATCTGGCATCCTCGCCATCCTCTATTGGAATGGTGTTGGTTCAAACTCATGATGATCTTAGTGAGCATGTGATCTATTATCTCTCGAAAGGCCTAGCTTGGCCTGAACTCTGATATTCACATGTTGAAAAGTTGTCCTTGGAAGTTGTCTTTGTTGTCAATCGCTTCTGACACTATATATTGTTGTGTCAGACTACCATCATTACTTTGGAGAACCCCATGAGACACATTTTTTCTCATCAAGTCATCGAAGGAAAATATTCCAAATGGATTGTGATCCTCTAGTAATTTGATCTAGTTTTCATCACTGCCAAGGAAAAAAATCCTTACTCTTCGCAAAACTATTGTCAGATCTTCCCATTATCGATCCAAATGAGATAGCCCATGATCCTATTCCATATGAATCTTTCTATCTGATTGACTCAACTTACCCTTGGTATGGTGATATTCTAATCTACCTCCAAGCACAGCAATTCCGCCATGAACTATCGTCAGGTGACTGTCGTCGCATCTGCCACCAAGCTCGGTACTATTTAGTGCTAAACGATACTTTATATCATTGTGGAGCTGATATAGTTCTCTGATGTTGCCTCACTCATGAAGAGGCGGAACACGTTTTAAATCGCTACCACGCCGGGGCATGTGGCAGTCATATTTTTGGCATGTCAACTGCCCAAAACATTCTACGCATAGGATACTACTGGTTAACCTTGTTCAAATATCATATAAAGGCAATCCACTACTGTTACCCTTATCAAATATTTACAAAGAAAACGTGTGCACCCGTGGCCCCCCGGCACTCGGTTATCCCTATCAGCCCCTTTGCCAAATTGGGTATTGACTTCGTCACATGCAACCCCACTTCCCCTAATTGACACAACTACATTATTTTCACCGTGGACTACTTTATGAAATCGACCGAACCCATTCCCACTTTCCGAGCTGATGGAGAAACCGAGGCATTATTCCTTTTCAATCAGGTGATCTCTCGTTTCAGTGTGCCCTACATGATAATTACAAACCATGGTTCTCAATTTCAGAATCACATGATGTCTGACTTAACATCGTTGCTCTATTTTTGGCAGGAACAGTCTTTCTCGTACCACCCCCAAGCTAATGGCCAAGTGGCAGCTGTTAATGGAATCCTAAAAATGATGATCCACTGGTTAGTAGGTATAAACCAAAAAACCCACGGCCATTGTATGTTATATCCTATGTTGTGGGGATACCGAACTTTAGTCAAAACCGCTACACACTTTACACCATTCCAACTCACTTATGGCCTAGAAGCAGTACTACCTATCAACTGCCAGATTCCTTCACCAAAACTCGTTGTTGAACTCTTGCCTGAAACCACTACCAAAGAAGAGTGCTTTCTATATCTCAATCAACTAGACGAGGACCGTCGCGATGCCGCACTGGCACTCAAAGCCTATAAGCGTTGGGTCAAATCCCAATAAGACAAAAATGTCAAGCCTCGTTCTTACCAAGAGGGTGATCTTGTTTTACTCTATGATAGAAAACATGACCTCTTCGATGCAGGAATGCTTCAAACATTATGGATAGTTTCATATGTCTTCACCAAGGCCCTCTCAAAAGGTGCATATGAAATTTAGGATTGTGAAGGATTCCTACTCGCAGAGCCCCGAAACAAGCTCTATCTGAAAAAGTATTATGCCTAGTATTGAACTAGGCATATGCTTTGTAATTTTATGTATTTATAATTTTTCCTTCTTTTTGTTGTCACTAGATTTTGGGAATTTTTTGAGTATTTATCTCATACATGTCTCTCATTGCATATATTTATTCATCACCCTTACCATAGATAGGATACGTAAATGGAGCGAGTTGTCACACATGACACATTGCATCAGCTGCTTGGGTCATTTACAAACCTGAGTCAGAACGACTCTATTCTAGGGGAGTCTTTCTTGGTGTTGCCACCAACAATATTGTTGAGTATATGTTTGTAATTTCACTTCTCACTGAAGCGTCATCTCGGGACATATCCAATCTTGTGGTCAAGTTAGATTCTCAGCTTTTCATTATGCAATTGATAAATAATTATCACATTCGCAATCCAATCTTGTTATGTCATTATTTAAGGGTACAAGTCTTGGAAGGTCAATTTGAGTTTATTACATATGAACACATTCCTCGAGAATTTAATTCAGTTGCTGACTCATTATCAAACTATGTATTAGATTAGCATATGTCTCATTTTTTATAGATACATGCATGAAAGTAAATATTTACATAGTTAAAAATTTACAAAAACATTGAAAAACATTTTCATCATTAATAGGCCAATATATATATATATATATATATATATTATATATATTATATATATATATATAATTCCCAAAACTTGGGTGTTTTAAGTACAAAGTGGCTCTACTAAGCCTCGCTATGACACCCACTCACTACACCATGCTACTGCTAAGGCGTCTACTACTCATGAAAACTTAGAACAACTGTAGCTAACCTCCTAGGAGGAACCAGAAACCGCTCAGGCACATGGCCCATGTGTCGTTGCATATGGGCAGGAATATCCCTCATGGGAAGAGGAGGAACACCCATGCTTAGACCTCTGAGGTTCCTCAGAACCTCCTGAAGACTTTGCACATCATATCCATCTTCGATAGTATTCGCACTAGAGCTAGCCCCAGGTAGCCAGCCCCCCCTTCTCGCTTGGCAGGGTATGCTCGTAGGTCGCACTGGTGCCACATTTTTGTCAAGCAAACACTTCATGTCAATACTTGTTTATCCATAAAATCAAAAAAATTACATAAACATTCAAAAATTAAAAAATAATTTAAGTATTCAAAAAAACCTTCTTACCTTGAGGCCCCGAATGAGTTCCAGGTGGAAACATCAACTCTGGATCTCTTATAAAGTCCATGCCTTCATAAGCATAGTCATCAATCATTAGAATATTGCCACTAAACCACTTAAAGAAGTCATCTTCGAAGAAGTGTTGGATTGGTCCCCCTCCAGTATGAGGAACCAGTGAAACCCATCCCCCTTGCCTTGGATCCTTGGGATAAACCCGACCCAAGCTCATTCGCAGTCTCATCACGGGCACTCTCTCAAGTAAGAAGGACACAATGAGAGTACCATACCCAAATTCCCTTTGGGTATGAGTCTTATAGGCTGTCAACTCTGCCTTCAACTAGCGAAGAACTCCCTCACACTAGTTAAATATCTAAGGATGTAAGTAGTCAATAGCAAGTAACGGTGGAGCCTTCATCACTACAGGAGGACTCTTGGACCCCACCAAGCACACGATCATCCAAAAAATGGCTCTCATGGGCCTTGGCCTGATCCGCCCAATAGGGACCTTATTTCTTACTAAGCCATTGTCAGTTCTGCAATGAGTTTGGACCAACTCAAGGGTGGTCTATGGATCTACCCTACCCTCGGTCAAGTTCACTCATGAACCTTTGCATGATAAACTTGTCAAAAAGTATATGTCATCTTTGTCGATTGAGAGCTCGTGATCGCCAATCTAGAACACCCCTTGGTGTTCATCCCACCATTTGATTATCCAACTCAGAAGTTCTTCTTGACCCTTCATCAGGTCAACCTTTGCATACTTAATCATGCAACATCTTTGCAAAGGCAGTATGAATGCTGGATCATTAGCATCTATAGTTCCTCACTATCATGAGCTCTTTCTCTGCACAGACTCATGATTATGCCTCAAAACCTGCACAAAATCACCAAAAAATCAGTCAAAATGATGGATATATCACAAATAAATCATGTGTTAGGGTTTGAAAATGCACCCATGCTACCTAACGCCCCCCTTTAGGGCCCACAGTGTATCCTAATGCACCCATGCAGGTTGTGAAGGGTGTTTAACACTCCTCCAAACCTAGACGGGAGCGTTAGGCACATACAACCAACTATGGCTTCCCAAAACTGACAAATTTCACCCCTAATGCAACTTAAAAAGGTAAAATAATCCAAGATAAAGGTTAGACCATCTACCTAGAACAAACAGAATATTGAATGGTCACCTAGATTGCTTGCAATCACCTGAGAAAGATTTGCTCCTCTTTCACTCTAGAACACTGACACAAAACTCAAATGGTGAAAATGAAGGCTCCAAAACCTTCTTATAGTCACTATGGAGGTATGACTCACCTTAGTTAGTGTTATATGGAATTTGTACCTACGGATAAATACATGCTCTCTAAGTGGGTAGTTTCACTTAGAACAACAGAAAGAAAGATATTTAACCTTTTCCTATGATAGATAGATAAGATCAAGGAACCTACTTGTGATCCTTTGCTTCCTTTGATCTCCTTTGAATTTCTCCCACCACTTCCTTTCAAACTAAATCCGCTCAATTGGTATCTGCAATCAGAAATAGAAGATGAAAACAATCAAAGCACATGATCTATCTACTATAAGCAAGTGGAATCGATAACATTTACACATGTATTCATCATAGACATAGAAAAGAATATGGGAAAAGGAGTAAACCACTTTATTGATGATAGAAGGAAGAGTTACAACCAAAGTAGTTCGATCTTGTGTCATTCATCTAGCTTTAGTTCCAAACTCTCATCACACCAATGGCACATCAATCCACCAACATACTTGACAATGATTCAACTCTCAAACCAATAATATTTCTCCACAATCTTAAAGTTCTAGCCCCCTGATCACTATGATGAGTGGTCAATTTATAGGGAAATGGAGCTGGTTTTGTCATAAATTGGGAATTGAATGGTTTTCCAAAATTGGAGTTAGCTTCCATGGAGGAAGGGATGAGAGGATAGGAGGTTAATTGATCCATAGCCTATCCAAATTTGAGCTCAGAGGATGGGATAACAGCTGGGATCCTTCTAGAATGATCTAGAATCAAGGACTAGAGCCCTATGCAAATTTCACTCATTCTCACCCAACGCAGGTGTAAGTGGGCCTAAGTGCAACCCTGAATGGGCCTACCTGCTATGCAGTGTAGTTACCCCTAACCAATGCTGTACTGGTGTCCCAAGGAGGCATTTCAGCACGGTCTCAGGCTAGGAAACTTTCATGGATGGAAGCATTCAATGTGATGACTTGTCTAGGGAATGTAGCAACTAAATTAGGGATTGATGAGCCCTATTAGTATTGATCTGAATGCCACGAGTGATGTGCCCAAATAGACCTGTAATAGCTACCCCTAAAGCATGAAGTCAAAAATGTTGAGAGATATGCTTTATGATGTGATGAGGAGGATCTAAAGCAGACAGTGACCTGCATCAATTACAATACATAATATCATGATATTTTTTAATTTTTCATGAATCGATGAGGGAAGGCATACCCATGTTCAACATATAAAATTGTCATTACATGTACATAAATCAAATAGTCATCTATAGATATAGATCCATGATAGGATGACCATTTATGTAAAGCCATTGTACAGATGATTTAGTACTCTCTTGAAATCACAACCCAGATGGATGAAACTAGATCTAGGGTCTTCTATCTCGTCCAATCATTTTCTCAAGTACGAGTCTAACCATGTCAATATGTGATATGAAGTCCAACATGGGAAGACACCGTCTGATTACCAGCCAATGATGTAAGTTGTTAACAGACGTGAAAGAAATAATCGATAATGATAATGATCCTCAAGGTACTACAATACATTTTGCATGGTATGAATAGATGTTTTGATGTCGAAAACCATACAAATTCTTTCGGTTGAAGGCCTGTGATGTCAACCTGTCGCCAGAAGCGAGAAAATTGCCATTGTTGTATGAAAGCCTCAAGGTACTAGAAGAGTGTTTCTAAGTCAACTTCTTGGATAATGTGATGATGTCGACAAGAAGCGACTCCTCATAGGAGGGCCTTGATGCATCCCCCATTAATGACACGAAACAAGTGTAATGATTTTGAAGATAGAATGTGACTGACAACACAAGGTTTAGGAATGGCGGTCATGAAAATGGAGGTTTATGAGTATTGCAAAGGATGAAGTTTACTGAGTGACTTCTCTTGAACATGTCAGCGACACTGAATTAATTGGCATTATTGACCCAAAAACAAAGTGATGGATGGTGTGATAGACCATAGGTATGATAACCATCAAGTAGATAACCCAACCCAAGTAGTCACAGAGATGAAGTGAAAGTGTCATGTTCAAGAGCGACTTGCTACCATAAAGTGATTTACCCCTTTTCCCATTTTCCCTAGTCATTGCTAACCAATGCCTCTTTATTTTTTAACAACCCTTTGGGTGAATCCATCGCTATGTGATGTTTTAACGAACCTAGCGAAGGTGAAACTAGGTCTTGTCATGATGGACAAGTTTTTCGCTATTTGATGTCTTAACGACTTTAACGAAAATGAGAACTTGGTCCTTTTCATGTTTAGAGAGTTTGAAAAGGTACAAAAAGAAAACTCCACAAGTTCTTTTTCATAAATTTGTCTCTTAAGTCTGAAAAGGTGTAAAATAATACAAGAGAGAACCTATTGACCATGTTCGATCAACGTATTCCTTTTTCATAAGTAATCTATCTCAGTCCAGAAAAGGGTTAAACTTATACTGAGTAGATGTCATTTCCAATCCGTTACCGAGCTGAAAAGGACAAGCGCTTGACAATCTTTTCATATTTCGAGAGTCTAAAAAGAGCTTAAAGAGGACTCCACTTAGAGGAATGAGTGGTGTCTAGGATAGGAACTAGTTCGGTGATGTTGGAACTTCTCAAAACATGTTCATTTATGTGAAGAGGTCGGCTAATAAGACCACTCATTGCAACAATTTGTCAAAAAGGGTAAAAAACCAAGTGAAATCATATGATTGGCCAAGAATATAGTGACGATGGAAGGAGAAAAACCAAGGCTCATCTGACATGAGAGGTTTATAGAATGGAAATCACGAGGGTTAAAATGGAGATGGGTTCATTTTTACACAAGCTTGAACCATAGGGAACTATGCTTGGATTCAGTTTAATGTTTACACAATATTGAAACAAAAAACTATGCTTGGGTTCAGTTTCATATTTACACAATCTTGAAATGAAAAACTATGCTTGGATTCAGTTTCATTTTTACACAAACTTGAAATAAAAATATATGCTCAGATTCAATTTACATGCCCCGAGCATGATGACTCGATTCTAGGTGCATGCCCCCCAAGCTTCATTACATTCACCTAAGTAGACTACACGTGGCTATCAGGTTGATGGAATGAAGGTTCATTTATGAGATCAAGTGAAAGACTCGACTGGGATTTTACAAGATCTACTCAAAGACTCGAATTGGAACTTTCCTCTAGGGGAGATTGTTTAATTTTTTAACGAGCTTGAGACAAGACAAGGAACTATGCTTTGATTCCTTGTTTCATTTTTTAAAGAGCTTGAAACATGAAAAAGAACTATGCTCTTGGACCTATTTCATTTTTTTTTAATGAGGTTGACACAGTAAAAGAACTATCCTCATATCGAAGTTTGTGAGGCTTATCGGATGGTTTCTCATCAGAAGTTGCATTCGAAGCAATGGTTGCTTGGTTGTCCCCCTGCTGATTTTTCTTCTTCTTTTTCTTCTTATTCTTTGTCTTCTTCTTCTTATCAACCTGGTTACTAGTGTCAATACTTTCACCAGGCGAAGAAGAAGAAGGGGAGGAAGAAACAACTGACGAAGAGGGTGAAGGGTCAACTTTAGGATCAATTGGAAGTTGATTTTGTCTAGTTGTAGGAATATTTAGTTACAGGGCCAAGAAGGTTGGGAAACACCATACAGGCAAGCCGATGGTAAGTCCCAGAAGGGACAATGTAGCCATATAAAGAGCACTAATATTTCCTAAAGAAGGAAAAAGACTATGATTCCCATAAAAAGGAATTCCTTGATCAGTGGACTCTGGAGTTGTTGCCATATGTCTCAACCTAAGATCAAATAAGGAGTGATGTGGAGGATGTTCTGCAGTCAATTAATTTTATTTTAATCAAAATAACATAACAAAACAAAAAAGGGATAATCTAGGCAAAAGGATTACCAAGTAACTCTAAACTGCAATACACTGCCTCAGTAAACCAAGGTTCCCGAATAATGTTTTCGTTGTATCACATTGTACAAGGCGGTTGACTCAGTTACCTATGGATGGATAAAAACCTAATGTAGTCCTCCCATATATACCTGAAAGTACGTGGAGGCCCAATCCGTGTTAGCATTGTCTAATGCGAAACCGTACAGTGAGAGAATTCGTTTATACTTTAAGTACTATAACACTGCCCTATATACTCGAAAGTACGTGGATGAGCTATGATATACTTACATACGTGGAATGAGGTATCACACTTGGAATGTATCGCAGACAATTAGTGACAGTTGCTATTTTTACTAGCGCTGAAACACGTCACGTTAAGTTACAATGCTCCATTAGGTTAATTGAGATAACTTTTAAGTTGATATTCTTAAGAATTTGTCTTTCAGGTTCACTGCGTGATGTTTTTGAAACTCCTAGAATGCAACTAAGATGAGAAACATTCTTTTGATTTGATTTGAACAATGGAAACTGTAACTAGTAGGGATAGAGTAATCAGAATCTTCAAACAAAGAGCATAGAGAACATCTAATGAAACTTTCCCTATGCCATTCCTACAAGAACACACAAACTTCTAAATGCATAATGCATGTTTTTCTTTTCATTTCTTTAATGTTTAGATGAAAATAAAGAAACTAAATGCAGAAACAATCAATCAATACTTTTCACAAGAAACGAAGACTTTATGACCATTTCTTCTTCAAAGAAATGAAGGGTTTACAACACTTCTTTTTCAAAAAAGACTAATCGATGCAAGATAACTTTTAAAATGAATTGATAATGATAAATAAATCCCTTAAGAAACACTAAACAATCAAGGTCAACGTAGGGCTAAGAGAAGAAATTCAAGGGATTTCAGAACCATAGAAAACATTGATCTTTCAGCAAACAAAATTAGAAGAAAATTTGGAAAAGACCAAGCCAAAGATGGGTTTTTTGGCTTAAGGATGATCAATGCAAACCAAAGTGGGAGATAGTGTGCTTTAGTGCACTGTCTCTAAGCCAAGGGTGTTCTGCAGTGCACCGTGTCCAGGCCGACACTGCGTTGGTGGCAGAGAGGCCAATCAAGAGACATATAAGCACAATGTTTTGACCAAAAACACTTCAAAATGACTGAAATAATATCAATGAAGTCAGAAGAACTCTACTAGGATGTAATATTATGAGGATAAACTACCAGGAATGATGGTCATTCCCCAGTATGGTCGTCAATTTATTATATGGAATTTCTACCTATGGATAAATACATTGTTGGTCCCTCATTTTGTCCCCACTGCCACTGTTTTCCACCTCTATTTCTGACCATTTCATACTCATAAACCTACTCAACTACCATGTTATTTCTCTAAACACTATCCAAATCCTATTACAAGGTAAAGCCTTTCACGGTGACATTTTGTTGTTTATTAGTTGAATTTAAGTGAATTTGAGTAGCCATCAATGAACTAACTAATCAGTATGGTCGAGTGTTGACATTGCAACAGTTGAGCAAGGTGACAATAGGAGAATGTTGGCCATGAACCATGTTCCTCCACTTTTGTACTCAACAACCATTTTGGGTTCAATACCTAACGATGAAAAGGATGAGAGGAAGCATACTTCTAGATGGGAAAGCCACCTCCAACTATGTTTAAACTTGTTCAACTTCAACCATGACAAGAATTTTTGATATCCTCACTAAACGTAGATGATACAAATATTGGGATTGGTCGAGGGTTTCTTAAGCTAAATTGAACAGGTTGTTTGAGCCACCCAAGCTGGAAGATCAAATTAGCTAGGCTGTCAGAATTTTCTATGTATGGTTCAGGTCATTTTCAACTAAGTTAATGCCTATAAAAGGTTGTTTCGTAATAATTAAGAAGCTAGCAAACAAAAGATATATTGTCATTTTGTATCTTTCAGACTTATTATTTCTAATCAAATAATTTTACGATGGCTATGCAAATAAATTTGTTCAATGGTTCACTATGGATTAATGAGTTAGTTGTGATTGAAGTTTCTCATTCTCTGTAAGTTAATAAGCTCCCTAGGTGTGGCTAGACCCACACATCTGGGATCAGCTCTGTACCATTGCGTAGGAACATAATTGTGTGATATACAAAATCGCTTTTCGTTTATATTTGGTTCATTATTTCTTTACATGCTATGTTGAGATTTATGTTGCTTTCAAATGATTTTATTGTGCTAATCATATTATGCATTTCAAATCCCTCTACTTTAACAATTCGAATATATGACTCTCGTGTGATTAGCGCTCTTACTTCCAAGGCAGGAACATACTCTGTTCTCTAAAACTACAAATCGTATTACCTTGACTATGTTGTCATAGATGCATATAAAACTTGTTTGAATCACATTGTCCATTGAATGCTTATGGTGAGCGAGTCTATTTATTAAGAACGGAGAGCTACATTCTAATGCCGAAGTTTGATAACATACTGAGTAATCAGAGTTGATAGGGTTTGATTTTAATTATACATTGGATTGTGTTCAGCGAATTTCGAAATCACATCTTCCTGTTTCTTTTAGTGATTGAATTGATTGATTTTCCTTCTGAGCTATTTCCATAGATGCGTGTTGGTTAATTAGAATAGTGTGACCTGTCATGAGTTTGATCTAGTCTAAAATCAATTGAGTTATTTGCATAAGTGTGTCTACCATATAAGCCTTCCTTTCCAGAGTAATTGATTCAAATGGCTTATCATAGTTTGGGTTAGTTTCATTCATTAAATAGATTCTCAATTTGTTAAGTAGAATTTGTGTATTGATTTTAGAGTGCACTAGAGTGATTTAGTTTTAGTTTTCAAAGTGATTCCCTTTGTTTCATATGGAATGCTTGATTATATTTGCATAGCTTAGAATTTGGAACTAATCCCCATCAAAATGCATGCCTGATTGGATTTCGAAAACAAACTGTTAGTTTGCCAAGGATTCGAATAGGTTTACTTGAATTTAATTTGAATATTTATGCGATTGTAGGGTAGTTCTTAAGTATAGTTTTGTGTGGCTGATGGTAGTTCATAGTTGTTTGTTTGTTTGCCATTTTTTAATAGAGTTAATGCTTTAAGTTGTTCTTAGGGTTATGATCAATTAGGAACATGTATGCAACTTAATTGAGGGTAAGAATTCAATTTTGTTTGGTTAAGTGTGAAACAGAGTACCCAGATTAGTGCTCAACATCATGATCTTTGGTTTGTTGTCAAGCTAGTAGGGTTAATGAGTCATTGGGTATAGTTTGATTTCTTAGCTAGAGTTGAATTACCATTACAAGTAGGGTAAATATTTAATTCTTTTGAGCGAGAATTGTAAGAGTTAGAACTAGAACTTGGGTTTCAATTAATTGAGCTTTGTGTGCGGTCTGTTTGACTAGGCATTCACTTCCATAACTTGGAGTCTGTGATAAAGAGTTAAGTCACCTTTTCAGTCCAGATTTCAGTTCCAATTCTGAATAAGTTAAGTTTATAGAGGTTTTGGAGTCTTTAAATTAAATTTTATTATTGATTACGCCTGTGCTAGCAAGATGGTTTGATTTCTTTTGAGTTTGAAAGAATTTATGTGTTTTATTACCTATCTGATCATGATAAAGGAAACATTAAAACTCTGACCTATAATTGAATGTAGAAAGCACAATACAACTCATTTTTACGAGCCCGGATTGACATATAAATATTAGAGGATTAATTCACCAGTTAAATCTCTCAATTGTCTGGCGTCGTTTCCAGGAAAGTTGTGATTTCTTATTCAGGTAAATATTATCATTTCAGTTTCAGGATCTTGCAGGATTGTTAGAGGGTGGAGAGTGTACAGTAAGATGCAAGTGAAGAGCCACGCATCCACTTTTGTGAGGTTGCTCCAAAGTCTGATTGATCATTGTTTTTTCTTGAGTTTCTATTTCCTTTATCTTTATGCGTAGGAGTACAGGTAGACCTAGGGATAGCAAGGGTAGATTTATTTATAGTTCTAAATTTCCTGCAAATTTTGGATCACTTAATATACCCATTCTTACCACTATTAATCGATATGTAGGACTGAGACAAGAAGGAGGATGTGTTGATGACAACATGGTTTCAGATCAAGAATTATTAGATCAAAAGGAAAGGGTCATTCAACAGGTTGTCTTTGACAACCTTGTAGAAGAACTAGTAGAACAACAAGACAACTTGGACGAGTAATCAACCAACATCAATCGTGTTCCAATACCACCTGTTCATACCATAATCAACAAACCTTAGCGGGTGCCCGTTGCAGATATGGAACACCAATATGGAGAGGATAGAAACAATCAAGAACTCCAAGAATAGGGAGAAGGGCCTCGACGCAATGGTAACCACTTTGGAGGAAACAACCAGGAATATGAAGAAGAAGTTACCTTCTAGTTCCCTATCTTAGATGTGACTCGCAACATCAACATGAAAAAAATTCTGATGGCATCTCTCCCATTATTCTACAGTAAATCATCTGAAGACCCCAATGGCTTTCTTTTTGAATTCGATATTTTATGTCACAGTTTTAATTACTACGACAATATAAAATTAAATTGTTTCCCACCACATTAAAAGATGTAGCCCTTAGGTGGTTCATGAGTCTAGGGCAACACACTATATACACATGGGATGACATGAGATCAGTCTTCCTTAAAAAGTATCAAGATTTTTGTAAAAGTAGGTGTTAGTGTCCAAGTGTGAATAGACTATTAAACCCTTTCCTACATTAATTCATCAATCCGGGTGCGTACAATTTTCAAGGTAACACACAAGGTATGTGTAGGGGAAAGGTTACAATATCACATCAACCAAGGATTCATGACTAAGAAATTAAAGCATCGTTGTAATAGTAATGAAAAATAATTTGCAGAACTTAAAAGGCATTCACATCAATCAATAGAGATCTGTAAAAACGATAAGAATAAACACACAAAGAGTAAAATAGCATACATAAAAGAAATATATAGCACCTGATCAAAAGAGCAAGCCCAACTCTCTGATCAGGGCTACATTAATTTACAACTAAGGAAAGAACAACAAAACTGCTTGTATTATATTAATATGTAAAAGAGTTGTTACAATACATATCTCTGTGCGGATAACCCTTCGCATAGGAATAAAACCCATTTTATACAATACATGGGTAATAACATATTCCCCAAAACCTGGCAACTAAATGCCCAAAATATACAATAGTTCAGAACAACAACTAGTTTCCAAGAGAGCGAGAATAGAAATGATCAAAAATAAGCTTGAAAATAGCTGTGAGTTGGTTATGTTGTCACAATGTTTCCGAACAGCTACATTGAATTGTGGAACTGTTGCTACATGTTGTCAAAGCGATACCTATTCACTGGAATCTGCAGAAAAAGCAAGTTTTAGTACTTTTCATAGGTAAAACACCCATGACATTACTTCATCAATTAAATATTCCAAGAGACATAAGAAAGAAGGGTTACCTCATGATTTTATCACAATAAATGCATATCAATTGGTGCAAAAAGGATGGAAGGATGGGTGAAAAGGTAAGGAAAAGATAAGAAGATTTGGTGCCCAACATCTCCCCCCAACTAGCCTTCTGCATGCTCTCATGCAGCTCGTCACTTCCCTGGTCTGGGTTAGAACAGTTGCGACCCTCATGGAGCTAGGTGAGATCATATTCTTCTGCCATATCTATTCCTAGGACATTGTATCCTTCTGAGAGAAGAACATCATCCCACCAATCACCTGGTAAATTATATGCTGGGGTATAATGCTCTGTTGGCAACCAAATGACAGGGAACCTGAACCAGAGTCCCATCCACCAGACCCCTCATGTTTGGATGCATGTGACATACCTTGGCACCCGACTTAGTGCTCATGCAAAATTTGGTGCTCCAAAAGGCTCCCTATTCCAGACAGATGTAGGTGACATCATCCACCTTTTCTGACAGCTATCAAGGGCCTCATCTTGAAATGTGACTATTTGTTTGACACAAAGATCAATGCACAACTTCTGTGTCCTCAACATCTATTCTGTATTTCCCTTGAGCTCTAAAAAGGTGTTGTTATTATTGCACATAGTTACAGACCGTTTGTGCTCTCCTCTCATCATAAGAGGCTTCGTGTTTTGATTTGACTCAAACATATTGGAAGCCTTCTTCCAGTTTATCTGGTTGAGAGTATAGGAGGTGAGAGCCCTTAAATGAATGTCCCCTGCATATGGGACCGGGTTAAATTCTTTGTCATCGGGCAGGAAGTATCCATGCAGATAGAGCTCGCACATCAAATGTTTGGTTACTACGTCATGGATTCTCAATATACGGAGGAACTGTACATAATCCTCGATCTCATGACTAACCTCCTTCTTAATGCTTTCCAAATAGAAGAAAAGGAATTTCTCATGCAGGAACAAGGCATAGCTAGAAGCAGGAGGGCGACATGCCATTACCTGTTGTGTCAGGCTGAACATCTGTTCTTTGTCAGCCTTCAATTCTAGCACTTTCCCTTCCAACCGATCTACCTTGAGCTGCTACTTCACATGCCTTAGCCATAATATGTCCACTCGCTCTATTCTAAGATAGCCTTGGATGACTTCTCCTTAATTATTTCATCTCATTCTGATAGTGGGTCGCAGTGGATTTCCAAGTTTTAATCTCGACTATCAAAGAGAATTCATGGCCTTCAAACAAGTGCTTGATAGGATTTGTCTGAGTAGTAGTAGAGGTTGTCAGCATATCTTCTACTTGTGTTTCTGCCTTGACCACCGTAGCCTTTATCTTCTTGACCCGTCATTTATACTTCCTTACCTACTTCTTAATTCGATGCATCTGTCTTCTCAGTCTTTGGACCTATGTTTTCAATCGTATCATCTCTTTGAATTGTAGTTGGTATTTCCTTTTAAGGGGTGGTCTCCTTTGCTCACACAGTTCTATCCACTCCTACTTAACAACCACTTCATCTAGCCCTACAACTAGTTCAGTAGGTGGTGGATTGCTCGGAGGAGTATCTACTGATATTTTTTCTAGGTTCTCCTCCCTTGGTTCCTCTCTCTCGATCACTTCTCACTTGACAACCAATTTGATCGGTTGTGCATCTGGTTCCTCAGGTGGTGGAATACTTAGAGGAGTATCCACGGGTCCATCTACCAAGACCTCTTTGCTTGGTCCCCCTTCCTCAGGAGAAAGTACTTCCTTTTTAATAATTAACTCAACCTACTATGGAGTTGTTTTGATAGGTGGTGGGTTGATCAAAGGAGTATCCATTAGATTTTCGATCGGAACTTCCCTTCCTTGTCCCCCTATTTCAGAAGCATCTGATCCTTCCTCCCTTCTGGGCTCTAGGGTATCTGTTGCCTGAACAATGCCCTCTTCACCCACTTGTTGTTCCTATTCTTCTATGGGATGTTCTTCCTCCCTATGTTCCTCGGAAGGGCCTTGCTGAGAGTCAGCAGCCAGCAAAGTAACAACAGTCATGCCTTTAACTGACCCATCAAACTTTAGAATGGGAGGAATAAAAAGCTCCTTTTCTAAGCATTGAGGAGAACGAGACACTCTCACTCCTCTGGGAATGGAGGCACAGAAAGGGAACTGAATTTTTTTTCTTCTTGGTCTATACCATTTTTTACTATAACCTTGAGTTCTTTCCCTTCATCTGCAATAATTCCACTCTAGCCTAGGGCTCCTTCTTGTGTTTCCTCCTATCCCATGGTTGACACTGGTTCTTGTGGAGCAGTGTCAACCTCAGGATTTATTCCTTCTACATTGTTTGGTACCGTATGGGTTAGTGGTGGTTCTTATGTGACACCACCACCCATATCCAACACTTCCTGAGCAGATGGTGCTAGAACTGTCCCCTCTGGCACATTGTTAATAAAGGTGGGCTCTTGTATAACTGTATCAACCCCGTCCGTCATATCCATGATTCCTTCCTTTGTCAGCTCCATGGTCTCTTCTACTCCGAGCCTCTCTTGCTTTGGTCCGTCTTCTTCCATCGACCCCACAGTCGTGGTTGGTTCTTGTGGAATAGCCTCAGCTGTGGTACTAATAATTTCTTCTATTTCAAATCTTTCCTCCCCATTCTGTCTTCTTCCATTGGCCCCAAAGTCGAGGCTGGTTCTTATGGAATAGCCTCAGTTGTGGTACTAACAATTTCTTCCATCTTAGGCCTTCTTGGCTCTGGTACCTCTTCTTCCATCAGCTCTACAGTCAAGGATGGTTCTTATGGAATAGCCTCGACTATTTCTTCCACTTCAAGCTCCCTTTCTTCATCCTCCATTTCCATCTCTTCCAGCTCTTCTTGGTCTATGTATTCAACCTCTGTTGGTTCCTCCTCCATTCCTTCTGATTCCTCTTCTCTAGCAGCTATAACAATTACTGACTCCTCTTCTGTCGATTCTTGGAATGTTTCCCATGGAATTTGAAACCAGGCTAGTGCATGCATAACCAATAGCCAAACCAGGCCATGGTTAGTAATGACTATTGCAACTTGTACCGAACACCCAATGGACTGTGCCATCAATTGGAGTCTCTTCAGAAAAAAGAATGGCATGTTCAATGAGAAGACCTCTGACTGTGGAAATCGAAGGTGAGCTAACACCCTGAAATGATACTTAAATATAGTGGTGTATCACCCTTCACAAGTTATGTGTTTCATTACAAAACCTACCACCTCACCCCATGGATGTGGTAATGCATTCTGGTCATACCCCCGGCCTTTTTGGACAACGTTCTCACCAGCCTGCAAAATTTCCTCAGGGAACTCCGGGAGGGAGGTTCTTTGTGAAAACTAGCTCTATCCCTGCTGGGGCAATCCACTAATCTTTGTGATAGCCTCCTTTGTGACATGGATTTCTATCCCTTTGACTGGAGAGATCTCTTCACCCAAATTGAGTGCAAATTCTATTGCAATCCCTTCGTCAAATCCCTACAACCTGTTAAAATAAACATCCCAACCTGCATCGATGAAAATCTATCATACTTGCGTATTGTTGTGGACCAATGTGGTATCCTCCAGCGTGTGATGCATAGCCAACCCACCCATCGATGTGGAAATAGTAATAGCACTTGGACGCAGTTGGTTGTTGGGGAGAGAGTAGCAGCAACCACATTAACAACAATGGTGACAGCATGGTGGAGCGCGAGGTGAAAAGTGGTGAAAGCGGTCGGTAAATTTTTCAAAAGAGCAAAGAATAATGGCAAATCATGGTAATACAGTGAAATGATTACAATGATTAATTCGAATGTAATGGAAAAGACCGATTGGTTATTAAACATACATAATTCAAATTCCAATGTGTCAGGCAATTATTATGAAATCACGGAATTTTTGGGTTATCGTTTGCACCAGATTTGCTAATGATGTATCATTATTATGGTTTTAATGTGCCATCGTTTGTTTATGATGGGCCCGCGCCCAATGTCAATGTGACCATTCGCAGCACATATGTGTCTCATTAATGGAACATTTTAATTGAATCCATATGAGTCAACGGAGACGTACCTAGTGACCTACGTGGCGGTGGAGTAACAGCGTAGTAACCAGCGGAGTAACAGCAGTGGCGGAGTAACAACAAAGGTAGAGTAATAACACCATTTGAGTAACAACAGCGGTGGAGTAACAACATCGGTGGAGTAACAACACCGATAGAGTAACAGCACCGATGGAGTAACAACACCAGTGGAGTAATAGTCGTGATGGAGTAACAACACCCACAAAGTAACAGTAATGGTGGAGTAACAACACCAAAGGAGTAACATCAACGGTTGAGTAACAACATCTGATACTTAGAAAAAAAATTACGAGTAACAGCAGTGGTTGAGTAACCGCACCGACGAAGTAACAACAACGGTGGAGTAACAGCACCGATGTGGTAACAACAACGGTGGAGTAACATCATCTAACACTTAGAAAAAATTTCAAGAGTAACAACAGTGGTAGAGTAATAGCATCGATGAAGTACCATCACCGATGGAGTAATAGCAACGATGGAGTAACAACACCCGACACTTAGAAAAATTTTTAGGAGTAACAACAGCGGCGGAATAACAGCACTGGCGAAGTAATAGCAATGGTGGAGTAATATCATCAACTATTACTGGGAAAAATTTTGTCAACTCCTCCTTATCAGATTTTGATCATTATCCCTGCAAAAGACAAACAAGTAAGTATTAACAACACATTATTATTATTATTTTTAATTATTTTTTTAAGGGAAGATCAAAAGGAAGAGACAACATTCTTTGCACCAACAACCATCAAACTAGATTTATCAGAGAGATGTTTGATGAAGGCATCCTTAGAAGTTGGACGGTGGTATAATTTCAGATGACGTCCATTCACTAAGAAAGAAGTACAAGTGTCATCTATTGTAACCAATCTAAATGTTCCATTGTCAAACACAACATCCACTTCATAGGGTCCCATCCAGCGAGTGCAAAGCTTCCCTTTAAAATCTTTGAAATAGGAGTCATAGAGAAGTGCCCAATCTCCTGTATGAAACATCTTATTCTTGATAAATTTATCTTGCCATTTCATTCTCTGTTGTTGAATAACAGTAGTTTCTAGATAGGCACCAAAAATATTTCATATAACTCCTTGAGTTGTTCCAGTCAATGTTTCTAGGCCTCTGATATATCTAATCCTACTTCCCAAGTTGTTCTGAGCGTGCTGATCTCAAATTCTACTGGCAACAAGGGGGATTTCCCATAGACTAACTCAAATGGTGAAAACCCAGTTGTATTCCGTCATGTTGTCCTATATGCCCAGAGAGATTCTGGAAGTTTATAAGACCAATCCCAATGATGGCTTGCTACAATTTTTGTCAAGTTATTTTCCAATACCTTGTTTGGACTTTCTACCTATCCATTCGCCTAGGGGTGGTAAGGAGTTGTCACCCTGTGTTTGACCCCATATTTCTGCATAAGCCTTGCTATCATGTGGGATGTGAAATGTGCCCCTCCATCTGAAATTATCTCCCTTGGAGTACCATATCGAGCAAAAATCTATTCAAAAAGAAAATCTGCAACCACCTATTCTGTTTCTTTCGCAACAACCTTGGCTTCCACCCACTTAGTCACATAATCATTGCAGGACAAAATGTGAACCTTTTGATGAGAAGGTGGGTTAAAAGGTCCAACAAAATCAATTGCCCACTTCTCAAAAAGTTCGAGGACTACCTAAGGCTGCAATGGCATTTCATCCGATTTTCCTGGCTACCCCATGCGTTGACAAATATCACATCCTCGGACATAGTCACGAGCATCAAGAAAGATGGAAGGCCAATAGTATCCCATTTGCAACACCTTGTGATCTATTCATTTATCTACAAAATGTCCTCCACATGGGCCATCATGGGTAGCCTTCAATATCTCATAGATGTCATCCTTAGCTACACGGCACCAAATTTGTTGATCAACTCCTATGTGAAAATGGTACCCCGCCATCCATGAATATCGAGTATATGATGAATAATTTTTCATTGTTTCCTGTATGACAAGTGACGAGGTACCTTCCCTGTTGCAAGATAGTTAGCAATATCTGCATACCACGAATTGTTAGCAGAAATTGCAAAGAGATTCTCATCTAGAAAACTATCTTCTATGGGTGTACCTTCAAAATTATTATCTAGTCTAGATAGAAAATCAACAACCACATTGTCCTTTCTTGGTTTATCTACTATGGTAATGTCAAATTCTTGAAGTAACAACAACTATCTCGTAATATGACCAAGAGTAATGGGTTTATTCATCATATACCTGATTGTTGCATGATCAGTGTGTACAAATGTGGGATACCTGGTAATATAATGCTAAAACTTGTTGATGACATAAATGAGAACAAGAAATTATTTTTCAGTCATTGTGTAGTTTAACTCGGCAAGAGCCAAGTTTTTACTATCATAGTAAACTGCATATGTTATCTTTTCCACTTGTTGTCCCAAAAATGCCCCAACTGTTTTCTGAGAGGCATCAACATGAATATGAAATGCTAATGTCTAGTCCGACCCTCGAAGGATCGGAGCTCTATAGACAAGTTCCTTGATTTTCACAAAGGTTGGATCACAATCATCTGTCCACACAAAATCTTCATCTTTTATCAGCAATTGAAAAAGTGGATGTGTTACCTTAGAAAAATTTTCTATAAAGCACCTATAATAACCAGCGCAACTGATAAATCTATGTACCTGTGTGGGTGTTTTGGGTATTGGGAAGTGTAATATTACCTTTATCTTAGCTGGATCCATTCGAATTCTAGCAGCTGAAAGTAAATGTGCCAAGACTATTCCTTCTTCCATCATCATGTGGCATTTTATTGTACTCAAAGAGACATAAGCCCATTTACATCTTTCAAGAAATTTTTCTAGATTTTCCAGCCCTTCTTCATATGAGTCCCCGTATGGAGTAAAATTGTCCATATAAATCTCAACACTGTCATCTACCAGATCAGAGAAAATCCCTAGAATTTCCCTTTGGAATGTTGCAGGCGCACTATAGAGACCAAATGGAAGGACCTGGTATGCGAAAGTTCCCCAATGACATGTGAAAGTGGTTTTATCCTGATCCTCAGGAGCTATCTACATTTGGTTTTACCCACTAAATCCATCCAGGAAGAAGAAGAAGAACTTCTTCCCAGCCAAAGTATCCAAGACTTGATCAATGAATGGTAACGGAAAATTGTCTTTCTATGTTGCCTTATTTAATTCTATGTAATCCACAAATATTCGCCATTTACCATTTTTCTTGGGAACAATCACCAATGGGGAAACCGATTGGCTATCCAAAATGGGGTAAATAAATCCTACATCCAATAGCTTTTGAAGTTCTTCCTTAACAATGTTTTTCAAAGCGGGGTTCATTCTCCTCTGGGGTTGTCTTACAGGATGACAATCCTCTTTGATGTATATATGATGGGTACATAAATTGGCAGGAATCCCTTTCATATCTGTGTAGTCCTAGGAAGAGACTTCTTTGTGTTTTCGGAGAACATCTAGGAGCTATTTTATCTAGGATTCTGATAGATCTCGATTAATATTTAGGTTCTTCCTTGGCTCTATCTCTACATAAATACTGTCATGGGACACAGTTGTGGGTAGTTCCTCAAATCCATCTATTGTTTCAATATTCTCCTTCATTTCATAGCTTAAGATAGATTCTAGAATTCATTGATTTGAATCTAAAACAAAACAGGGATCACCAATGAAAGTGGTAATTGTGTCATCTTCTGTTTCTGTTTTCAGCTAAAGGGTTTGTCCAATAGTAAGGACTGGTCTTAATTCCTCATCTTCAAGTTCAGACTCTTCCCTTGGTAGAGGTTTCTTGCGGCTAGCTGGATTTACTGAGGAGCTAGGTTCTACAGGAGGGTATAACACAATGGTTTTAGTAACCTGCCCATTTGAGATAACCATATGCCCAAAATGACACCAAACGTAAGCATCTGCAGTTGCCAACCATGGTCTTCCCAGAATCAAGGGATGACCACCAGCTGGGGATTTCTTTTGTAACACTAGGAAATTCACAAGGTAATGACATGAATCAACTGAGATTGTAATTTCCTCCAACTTCCCTACCGGCTTGACTGTAGATCGATCTGTCAGCTCTAACACAGTAGGTGTGTGTTTTAAGTTTAAATGACTAAGTGCATGCATAGCTTCAGCAGTAATGACATTTATGGCAGCACCCAAATCTACCAACACATTTGGAATTTCTACTTCATTAATTTGAATAGTTAGAATTATGTTCCCAGGATCCCCATATTTCACAAGCATAGCTTTTCCCATCAGAAAATCTGATAGCTTTCCCATCACATGAATGGTGAGTGGGTCCCTTGATTTCTTTCTAGGATTTTTAGCATAATATTCTCTGAGAGTTTTTTCATATATAGGTACATCCCTCATAGCTTGTAATAGGGGGACCTTGACAAACAGATTTTGTGACTCCTGTTACAAGCTAAACTCAACTTGAGAGATCTATTTACTCAATGCTAACATTTCCGGATAAGGCAGGTTAGCTCGGTGTTCTTGAGTAATTAGTAGTTGAGGAGATGTTTGATTTTTAGTAACTTGGTTTGATTCCTCTTCAACTATTTCTTTCACCCCACTGCCAACTTGTTCAATAATAATAGGTGAGGGTTGAGCATCTACTACCCACCCGGATCTCAAAGTCATCTCATAAAGTTCTGCGGTGGAGATGTTGTATGAAGGTAGGTTGAGGGTGTCAGCTCACTGAGCCC
Source organism: Pinus taeda (assembly GCA_000404065.3). Taxonomy (NCBI): domain Eukaryota; kingdom Viridiplantae; phylum Streptophyta; class Pinopsida; order Pinales; family Pinaceae; genus Pinus; species Pinus taeda. The sequence goes on along the minus strand of APFE030187284.1, from coordinate 4,065 downwards.
CTTTATTGTTAGGATTCAGATTGGGTTGGATAGGAAGTTGAGGACGAACGATCTGATTACCAGGAGGCACATTAGAGGGCAACTGAAGTTGTTGTTGTGGTGTTGACTGGGAAAATTGCCCAGGAAGAGAGGGTCCACGTAGTTCAAATTCCATGAAGAATTTGAACTAGTTTGAGGAGCCAACTGTTGCCATGGTGGAAACTGATATTGGAGCCACATAGTTGGAAAAGGCATAGACTGAGGACCCATATTAAAATTATTGAAATACTGATATGGATCCAGAAACATACCTTGATTTACATTTGGTGGCTGAGGTTTCCATGGTCTTTTGGATCCCATAAAATACAACTGGTCCATCTCTTCGCCTATCGCTTGAAAAACCACTTTCAATCCTAGCAAGGAGGGGCATGAACTGGTTGCATGACTCAGCTCGCAGATTGCACATTCTTTTACGAAGTTCAATGGACATTCACTTTGTGCATGTTTCCTTTTTCATTTCGGGTAAAATATAGCCATAGTCCTTTCCAATTCCATATGTTTCTGTTTTACTTGTAATGTATCCATCTGTGCAGACAGGGTACTCAGGATATCAGACCTTAAGTTATCTAGCAGATTCCTAATTTCCTCCTTCGTGACACCCCCACTAGATAATTTTGTTGACCGAATTCCCTATTTATTCATTGCAACTCCCCTCGAGCACTGAATGCATAGCTCACAGATTGTATCAAAGTCCTCTTTGATATGTCTTCCTTTCTTACTATGTTTAACAGCTCGAGAGAGTCTTCTCAAAATGTCTTTATCCAAGGTAGAATGACTTGATCTCTGTAACGTGTATTTAAAACATTCCACATAGTCCTCCATGTTCTCGTCTTCTTTCTGCATGAACTTTAAAAGTTATTCCTTAATATCCCCAGATTTGTAGTAATCATGATACTTCTCCAGAAAATAGGTTTTCTTACCATCCCATGTGGAGATAGTCTTTCCTCCTAGACCCATAAACCATCGCAGGGCTATCCCTTTTAATGTAGCATGGAATATTTTCATTTTTGAGCATCGGTTATGTAATCATATCCCCGAAACACAATATCAAATTCAAACAGGAATGTGTGGGGATGTTCAAAAGCCAACCCATGAAAGCTAGGTAAATATGTCAAAGTAATGGGATTCATTGGTGCACCAGTCCCAAGATCCTCAATTGGGAAGTCAATAGTAGAGGCTGTGGTTGCCATGAATACCCTCCAATAATCACTAGGGATTTCAGCAGGTTTTGCAGGGAGTGATGGAGGGGAGCTTATCACAGAAGTCTGAGTTGCTTTAACAACACTTCCTTTATCCCTTGGTGATATCAATACCCCTACAAATTCTTCATCCCTGTCATAATGGATTTATTTTTCAGAACCATTCTCTACAACCTCTTCCCTCCTACTGGAATGGGTTGATCCCTCATATCCTCTGTTACCAGCAATAGTACTCCTTCATCAGGTACACTGCTACATACCTCTTCTGTGGCTAGAAGGGTTTATTGCATTAAATCAATAGGGGGTACTATAGATATCACTAGTTGCTCTACAGATTGTTCCTCAAATTTTTCTCGAGTACCTAGCCGTACAGCAGCACGAGAAGATGCCTCTGATTGAACTTTGCGATGATTTGTTGGATATAAGTATTCCTTCCCAAATCCTATCCTCCCTTATTTGGGGCTCTTCTTATGCCCCTTTTATTCGAATCTCTGTTCATGTAAGTTGGTGAGAGGAAAATGTCTAAATTAAGCCACTATGCTCAGGACTTGGAGCAGGGTGTCAAAAGACCATTCCATCCCTAGGACGAGAGATTGATTTTTAGCAAACAAGAAAAGAAAGCAACTAAAAATAAATCTAGGGTTCAGGAACTGGAGCAGGGTGTGAAAACACCATTCCCTCCCTAGAACGAGAAACCGAACAAGAAAAGAACACACATATAAGGAAATCTAAATCTCAGGACCTGGAGCAGGTTGTCAAAGGACCATTCCCTCCCCAGGATGAGAGATCGGGTTTTAACAATGCAGAAAAATTTAGAACAGTTAACCAAAGTAAACAAATCAGCCCAAAAACAATGAAAACAACAAAAATCAAATTACTAAGCTTAGGACTTAGAGGAGGGTAGCATATCCCTCCCTAATATGAGAGATTGATCCTCTAGTCAATACAGATCGTGACTTGCACCTTGTTAGTCGTCCCCGTCAACGACACGAAAATGTTGGTGTCTGAGTGCGAATAAACTATTCAACCCTTTCGTACATTAATTCATTAATCTAGGTGCATACAATTTTCAAGGTAATGTGCTAGGTATATGCAGGGGAAAGGTTACAATATCACATCAACCAAGGATTCGTGACTAAGAAATTAAAGCATCATTGTAACAGTAATGGAAAATAAATTGTCGAACTTAAAAGGCATTCATAGCAATCAATAGAGATCTGTAACAAAAATAAGAATAAACACACAAAGATTAAAACAACGTACACAAAATAAATACACAACACCTGATCAGAAAAGTGGGCCCAACTCTCTGATCAAGGATGCGTTAATTTATAGCTAAGGAAAGAACAACAAAATTGCTTGTATTATATTAATCTGTAAAAGAGTTTTTACAATACATATCTTTGCGCGGCTAACCCTTCGCACAAGAATAAAACCTTTTTTATACAATACATGGGTAATAACATATTCCCCAAAACCTGGCAACTAAATGCCCAAAATATACAACAGTTTAGAACAACAACTACTTGCCGAGAGAGAAAGAACAAAAACGATCCAAAATAAGATTGAAAACAACTGCGAGTTGGTTATGCTATCACAGTGTTCTCGAACAACTACTGTAAATTGCAAAACTACTACTACATGCTATGAAAGTGATACCTGTTCACCGAAATATGCGTAAATAACAAGTTTTAGTAGTTTGCATAGGTGAAACTCCCATGACTTTACTTCATCAATTAAATATTGCAACAGACATAAGAAACAAGGGATACCTCATGAGTTTATCACAATAAATGCATATCAATTGGTGCAAAAAGGATGGAAGGATGAGTGAAAAGGTAAGGAAAAGATAAGCGGATTTAGTTCCCAATAGTAGGGACATCAATGATAACCTTAGGATGCAACAAATTGAAGATGAAAACCTAGAGGAGTATCTTGAATGATTCCTATATAATTTTCACAAATTTCGTGGGTCCAACTTAGATGAAAATATTATCATAACTATGTTCTTAAAATGGTTGAGAGATGATTGCATTGAAATATTAAACCTACTTAGTGGTGGAGACATTTATAAGAAGCCATTCGCTGAAGTAATTGAGCTTTGTCACACCTATTCCAGGAGCCAAGATAAAGTAGGCAAAAATATTCGTGAACTTAGAGATAATTCTAGAGACAATGTGCAAAAGAAAACTGTGGCTAATGTTGTTACAAGAGTAGAGCTGGGAAACCTATTAGAAAATTTTAAAACTGATATACTGAACATAATCAATGACAAAATAGACACTATGAAAATCAAACAAAAACAAGAGGCCGAAAAAGAATCCATGGCAGTGTTTTGTTCCAAGTGTAGACGTAAATGTGCAGAGAGGGAATGTCCTTTAAATACCATTGAGATCTATGGAAACTGCACACTAGAACACCCAACCAAGAAGTTCCCATCACTTCCTGACTTACAGGCCATCTACAAGGGGAATGCTAAAAGCATTGACCAACCAAAAGACCCACCTGGAGAGGCCAGAGTCAGAATATGTCTTCAGACCCAAAATCAAGGTTATATCTAGACTCATCCTTGGACCTTTCCTGCATCCTACCCTCCTTGGGCTGCTCAGCAACCACAAAATACTACCTGGAGCCAGAATTGGAGGACAAACCCCTATATGAACACCTATCAACCCCATCCCAAATTCTATGTGCCTTATCCAAATATGCCAAGTACCTCGTATAATCTGACCATGCAAACCTATCAACAAGCGTATAACCACAACATGTATCAACATCCTACACTACCACCACCTCCTTTGCATCAGTTATTACCTGCAACTACTAA
>APFE030187283.1:76432-119363 GCA_000404065.3 Pinus taeda | reverse complement strand
ATAAGCCTGAAAACCAATCTCAGATTGGCAGTCTTATACAAAAAATATGGAGTGAAAATCAAGGACACCTGACACTCTATATTTTCCAAAAAAAAAAATCTCTCTCTTTCCATCCTCACTCCATCTTCATTCCATCTCACTTCACTCCATCATTTCTCATTTTACTTCATTCCATTTCATTTTTCCACTTCATTCCATTCACTCCATTTCATACCATCAATAAAAATCCTTTTCAGGACTATTTCCATTCAGTTAGTCTTTTCCTAACTAACTTTGTGCAGTTGAAAGGGAGATGTTTTAGTTTTCGCAGCTGGAAACTGTTTCCATAGCTCGCACTAGTTTCCGCAGCCAAAAATGATTTCGTCTCTACAGCTAGCAGCACTCTGTTTTCAAAGGAAAATCTCAGTCAAAGGTTAACATCATCATCACCAAAGGCAGCAAGGATATGAGGCACTTGCAAGATCAAAAAGCAATAATGGATCAGCAACCTTAAGCAACAAATGGCAAACTCATGAAGGTATGATCAAAATCTTTTCCAAACAACAAATTAATGTCATTTTATGCATAGTTATTAAATCGTGGAAGAGCCACTAAATGCAATGATTCGGCAAAGATCATCCCACTTCTCCTCCACGATAATCCTTCATCCACCTCATACCCTTCTAACGGTCTCATAATCTCTCTTAATTCAAACTCGAAATGGACTGCGCTTTCATTTATTGGCCGTACGAAGAAGTGACCTATTATACTACGTCTCTTCTACACCATGATTTCCACAGCCAATACTGATACATGTGCGTAAGCCACCCGGCTCTAAAGGATTCGGCCGTGAGGACCATGGCCTCTGCACCAATGAACTTATCTGATTTGTGCTCCTTATGTGCATCTCTCGCACTGGACTTTTGTCCTCGTTTGACAATAAATGGATAATAAACATCCTCTGAGTCTATGTATGGGTCTTATGTACCCTCATCAAGTTCTTCTATATTTTTCTCTTCTTCTTTCTCTCTATCTAGTTCCTGCACAATATTCTTTTCTAGGTCAGTGGTCTTCATCTTCTCTTCCTTCTGTGCCTCTTTACTATTCACTACTATACCTTCTACAATATCTGCTGGAAGGAGCCATTCAGTTGACCACTAAAGGACTAGCTACGTGATATCGTCTTCGGTGACTAGAAATGGAAACTCCATCAATTTCTTCATCAAATCATGGTGTGCACGGATGTATACATGGTGGAAATCAACCTTAAAACTTGCAATGCATTGATATTATGTGAATAGACTTGGTGAAAGCCATGGCTTATAATTAATCACCATTCACAATTCCATTTCAAAATTTTCCCTAAATGTCATATTTTCTATGGCATGGGAAAGGTCCTTTGTTGTCCATAGCGAGGAAAATTTGGCAACCTCACATAACTCTGGATCCATCATGGGGAATTGGCAATCCTCTAGCATCCTCCAAGCTATCAATGTGATCAACAATAACAACCACATGTAGTGAAATGCTTTTCCTCCCTCCTGCGCTTCACGAAATTCATCTAATATTTCTTGTCATAGGTACTTCACTTTATTAAATTGAATCCCCTTACCGCACTGCGTAGCTAAGGTTACCACTAGTGTGAGCACTTCATCAGCATGACACTTTCTCATGATTATTCCTACCAAGATTTTTGCAGCAAACCACACATCTTCATTTGTGATGGAACTGATGGCATATCCTCACGACTTTTTCACCAACCTAGAGTCACTTTTTATTTGATCTACATGATTTTTCTCTTGTGACTTCCCCATAATAACATATGTGGGGTTCATGACCTGACATGACAGAGCTGTGATTCTTCGTATCAGCATGTCATCAATTGGGATGGGCCCTCCCAGTTAGAGACACCCATCATGGACTAGCGCAAATAACTGGCACACAAAAATAGTATTAATAATTTTGTAACTAAAATGTGAGACATACATCATGTTGAGCAACCCTGCACTCTCAATACCGAATGCCCATTTTATTTGTTCAAGTCTTGTAACACTCGCCTCCTCATAGCATACTGTCTTCAAGTATTTGCTAGGTTCCAGCTATAGAAATTTCTCATGGTCGCCCAAATCCCACTCTTCCATCTTGAGATATGGTACCCATGCCAACAAGTCGCCCTCAATAGGTACTTCCTATGGTAGTTACAACGTAAATACCTTGATTTTTATAGAGTTGGGGTTCTTATTTAGTTTGGTAGTTGGCTTCTGTGGTGGTATATATGGCGGCAACCAAGAAATTGGCTCTACACCTTCTGCACTGATATCCTCAATCCCCACATGCATCTCTTCTTCATCTGAGTCGTGAGGTTTCATAAGATGCTTGTTTTTATCCATTCTACCCTTCTTTCTTTACTAAGTTGGGATCTTTCGCAGTGATTATCGAACTGGGAGTTTCTCTGGTATTCTCTACTTTTTTGCTCCTCTCATGTAGGACGTAGGCTTTGCCCTTGGTGACCTAGGTGTTGTACCAGGGATTGTCGGTGTGGCAGTCATGATGTTTCCAAATACTCTCCTCAAGAAATCTTTCTCAACTTTTTCCCAACTCAAGTAACCAGACATGTAGCAACACAATTGGCTCTTTAATCAAACAACACATAGAAATTTCTCAAGAAGAAATGTGTCCAAGTGTGGAGTGGGCTGTGATATTTATAACTCTATTCGAATTGAAATTGTTTGTTCCACTACAAATATTCCTCATAAATACAATTTTGGTGGTATATATTCCAAGATTTGCACCTTAAATACACTTCCCCTACTCCTTTTAACTACAAAATCGATGCCAAATCAACTATAGCTTTTCCAATGGTCACTTTCTAGGCAAGCCATGCAAAAATCCTCCTTTTGGCATAACTACCTCATCACAGTTTCCACTTGCGTGATCTTCCAAACATCGCGTAGCATTGCTTCTTTGATAAAAATTTTCCTTGGCAGATAATTTTATAGTCCAACACTTTCTTTCAATTGCCAAAAGCACTAAGACATTCATGTGGCTATTTAGTCATTACGTAGGGGTAGGATCATCACTATAAACCTTCAACCTGCTCCCATTAATCCTGCCAGGAAATACTTCCCCATTCAGTTTCGTGAGCTGAACTGCTCCACCATCTGAAACATCCTTAACTGCATACGGTCCTAGCCAATGCATCTGAAACTTCCCTATAAATTTGGTAAACATGTTGTCAGGACCAAGTGACCATTTTTGAAGGTGCACTGCTGTTGAGCCTCAAACCTACACTTCTTTATACATCCACTCAACCTCCTTTTCCAATTCATTTCCTTCATTTTGCCACTCATTCCCTCCATCAAATTGCTCAAATCATTGTATTTTAGGACTTTTTACATGGTTTGCTAATTATGCTAATGACTGTGTTTGGTTTATAATTTTGGTTCAAAGTGTTGCGTTTCCGCAGCTCACACAGGGTTTCCGCAGCTGATCCCCGTTTCAGCAGCCAACCCCGGATTCCGCAGCTGTTTTATTAAATGCTATGTTCTAGGTGTCCTCCAGGAAGAAGAGCCACATGGGCAAGTTCATGGGACCAAGGACATGGTGTGCGTCCCTCCAGCTCACCAAAACCAGTCATCAAAACCCGTGGTCAACGAGGAGGCAACTACGGTCAACAGAGGTCATTGGCGGTGGCACGGCTCTGCGTGTTCTGTTTTAGAGCACGTGAAGAACAGGTGGCATCGTCCTTAGCTACAAAGATAGTGGGAAACATGAATCCAACAGTGGATTGAATGCCCACAACGACCGTTGCCTAAATCCGAGGACGCAGCAAGACTACGTGTTTTTACACAGCTGCTTGAATTGCTTAGATTTCGTTAAGTTAGTTTGCTTTCCTCTGTTATAAATAAAGCATCTTTGAACACTGGATAGTTAGTTGTTAGTTGCTGATATGTAATTTTGAACTCCCCACCGTACTTTATATTTGGATGCATAATATATGAGAAGATTGTTTTCCATTTACGCGTGTAATTGATCTTTGAACCGACTGGAGTAGGCAGAGGGCCCCTGTTTACTGAAGGCCTGTACAGTATTATTTAATTTCCTGCATTTCGTTTTCTTATTTCATGTATATAATGCCTTTGTATTCTGTGTTTTGATAGCTGTATATACATTTCGAATTCTGCTTGTTTACATTTCTGCATTTTTTCGTGACTGATCAGTGCGTTATGCAGGTTTCTTAGGCGTGCCCGGGACAGTTTCTTTCTTTTCTTTTTCACAACTAGTGACACTTGTGATCATCTTGTCTATGTTGCTGACCTTCTTTGTTTTGCAGCCTTTATTTCCTTACTATCATTTAGTTAATTTGCATAGTTTCTTTCTGCTTTTAGACATCAAGTTGTTTATCTATTGATGGTTCCTTCTTCATAATTTAATATCTTTATTGAGGACCAAAATATCACTTAGAACAGCTTGGTTTAGTTGTTCAAGAACTCACAATTGCTTGGCTTATTTTTAATTGTCTCTCACATGATATATTCAGTTAAAAGACAAGAGGTTAAGAAGAAGTTAAAGTATTTGTGATTAGTTTTTCTTTTATGTAGATTTACTTTAGTTTCACATTACTTAGTTTTCTTTTTAGCGAGATTTGACATAGATTTCATCTTCATTTTCTTGCAACAGCAGAGATACTGGGCCAATGTCATTAGTCTTTTATTTGATGCCTTTATTTTCCTTTAAAAGTTGATTTCATTTCAGTTGTTGTTCAAGATTTCTTGTAGAATACTTTTAAGTTATAAAAAGATCATCACAATCTCACACACTTCACTCGCTTTATTTCATTTCCATCACATCACAGTAGGAGAGATATACTTGAAAACAAACTTAAAAATTTAAAAACGACCAAATCTTAAGAAATAGTTGCCTAAGTACATACAATACACCTCACTTCATCAGCTTACGAGCCCGGGGTTGAAATTTAAAAGTTGCAATTTAGACATCACTAAATTGACCAAACAACTGCTTGATGTGACGATCATGCCATGCCTTTTCTCTAGCCTTTTGTACTCGCTGATGAAATCCAGCAGAAAAGCAACCTTACTCTAACGCCAAGAGTTTTGCTAAGCATTCCTCCATGATGTCGTCATCCATCATCTCAGTTACTACTGTGATCCTTAGTCTCGACACTATGTATTCCATCGGCAGTACTACTTCTTGTATGTAAACCAGTCGAAAGGGTGTTTGCCCAATCAATTTCTTACAGGTAGTCCTATATGCCCATATAAACGCTGGTATGTGCACATTCCAATCATTCCTATTAAAATTGCAGACCTCTGTGAGGGAATTCTCTAAGATCTTGTTGAAAGCTTCAATAGCGTCATTAGCTTGGGGGTGATATAGCGTACTCTTCTGATAGTACATCTAGAACTCTTTTGTTAAAGTTGTGATTGTCTCATCCGGGAAGTGTGACCCTCTATCACTCATCAGAATCTTCAGGAATTCAAAACTTGATAGAATAAATTCAAATATGAACTTACCAGCAGTGTCCACACTGCAATCCTGCACAAGTTGTGCCTCGACCCACCTGGTTAAGTACTCTGTCAGAGTGATAGTATAACGTGATCCCGTCTTCTTTCCCGATGGATGAATAGGTCCAACAAAGTCAATTTCCCATTTATAAAATTCTTGTAATGTGACCTATGGATTTAATGGAATTTCATCCCTTCGTGATGGTCTCCCATTCCTTTGACACTCATTGTATGCATTGCAGTGTTCCTTGGAATCTTTATGTACTATCAGCCATGATAATCCTGCTCGTAGGATCTTCTACATAGTATGCTCCAGCGACACCACCATGTGCTTCAGCTAAAATATTGTGTCTTTCACATTTACGCACATATCAGCATAGAACTTTATCTGACCCCATCTTATATAAGTTTCCTACAATCACATAAAAATATGCATCCCTGACAACTAATTCCTTCTTTTGCTACCTCGTATAACCTTCAGGTGCTACGCAGTAGATAAAAATTGGATAATGTCTGCAAAATTTTCATCCATAACCATGATACCAAAGAGTTTCACGTCAAATAATCCTTCCTCAAAATTTGTAGGCTCTTCAGCATTTTTTATCCGAGAAAGGTAGTTAGGTCCAACATTCAATCTCCCCGGCTTGACTATTACTTCAAAATAATACTCTTGGAAAAGGAGCAACCATCTACTTATTTTGCCTCCCAACACAGACTTATTGACCAATTACTTCAAAGCAAAATGGTCTGTCTACATCTTAAAGTGCACACCTAGTAGATAATGCCTATAATTCTATAGTGCATAAACCATGGATAATACTTCGTGATCTATGGTTGAGTAGTTCTTCTTGGCCTTGGATAGTTTCTGACTGGCGAAGAAAATTGGGTGATTAATATCTCATACTCTTGGTTGTGTTAAGATAACTCCTAACGCTCTGAAAGATGCATCCACATGTACGTGAAGTTCCTTCTTCCAATCTAGGAATACAAAGATTGGCATCCTAACAATCTTCTCCTTCAGAGTATCCAAGCTCTTCTGACAATCATCGTCCCAAAAAAATGTAGCATCCTTTTTTAACAAGTTCTCCATCAACGCAGTGATATCTGCGTATTCCTTAATAAACTTCCTATAATACCCAGTATAACCCAATGTCACACGTAGCTTATTTACATTGCTAAGGGGCTCCATATTGATAAGTACAATGATCTTAGTAGGGTCTACCATCAATCACTACTTACAGACAACATGCCCTAACAATATTTCGTAAGGTACACAAAAAAATGAATTTCTTCAAGTTCAAGAAGATCTAATACTTGCTACATGTATCCAACATCAGGCGTAGACTAGAAACATGCCTTTTGACCAGCCCAAACAGTATCCAATCATCGAAGTAATCTTCCAAAAACTTATGAATGAATTCCTTGAATGTTGCGACAACCACCCTTGAGAAAATCACAGGAGAATTTTTAAGTCTGAAAGGCATCACTATGTATTGGAACAACCCTCATTCTATCGAAAAGGTTGTCTTACTTCTATCCTTCGGTACAATCTTAATTTGGTGGTATCTCGAGAATCCCTCTGTAAATAAATAAGATTCATGTCCACCAACATTCTCGAGAACTTCATCTGTAAACAACGTAGGGAATGGATCATGTACACATGAATTGTTTAACTTCTACAGATCTACACAGATCCTAATATCACCTTTCTTTTTCTTCTCTTGGACCACCATAGGACTGATGCATTCAAATTCTTCTATAGGCTCAATTATTTTTTCCACAAGCATCTTAGCGAGTTCCTCTCATACCTTTTCTTTGAATTTGGGATTCAACCAATATGGGCACTACTTAACTGGCTTCACATTAGGTTTTAAATTGATCTTCATCATCCCAAAATCTCCTATTATCCCTTTCAAGTCAGAGAACTTGTTTGGAAATAAATCTTGATATTCATGCAATAATTCAGCTACCTTATCCACTGTATCTTCATCCCAATAGTCTCCAACGTTCGTAAATTTTGGTTCTGCTTCTGAACCAATGTTTACTTGTTTTGTGTGCCCCAGCTACAAAATATCAGGGATCCGTATGTTAGGTCCACCAACTTCGCATTGTCCCTCTAATTTAGGGATATTAATATTCCATGGATCGTCATCGGATTCTTCCGTTGTAACATTGTAGCAATCTAAAGCATGTTGTAGCTGCATACTCTAGTCAGGCTCTAGGCACGTGATAGGTTCAATAGGTGTTTAGAAGATTGTTGCTTTAATTTCCTAAATCACTTCATTAATGCATTCGAACCCATATTCAAAACTAAACGTTAGCAAGAAGCTTTCTTTCATCTCATCCCAATTAACAGTCCCATGTCGGAGCTGAGTCTCTAAATACCAGTTCTTTGGGATAACATCTAGGGTATGAATAAAGATATACACCCACTTAGACTGAGGTATCTCACCACATGCCTTATTCCATCACAGTAGATGTTCAAAGAGATAATCCTTCACGGTATATGTTCCAGTCAGCAAATTATCCCTGTGCATACCCCACCATCTTGCAGGCGTAGCTCTTAATGTTAGATCTAAGGCCTAGAACTGATGTTCCTATGCTACATCCCTTTCAAAATGGTCAATAAATATATTGAAATCACCCAAGCCATCATAGTAGGGTAACTTACATACCTCATTAGATACACAACGTAGTGATTTTGTATGCAAATTACATCTCCGCGTACATACCTCATGCAACCGATTCTGCCAGTGTTCTAACTCTTCATCAAAATCTGATTGGAAGGAACTGTCCTTCTCCTAGCTGATCCTTCCATCGATAGTAGGATTGATCCAATATTCATTTTTCATAGTTAACTTATGGATGTGCTCAATGTCATCATCATCATAATAGTCATGTTTTGGTTCTATGTGTTGGGGACCTTCAGCTAGATCCAACGGGACAATTACTTGAAGTTCTTTTTTTTCAAATACCATGCTTCACTTCTTCAAGTTAATAATTTCATTCATGTCAACGACCCAATCAATCCTGAGCAGTGTGGGGTATAGATTACTATCATCAATGATCTCAATAACTTTAAAATCATCCACTACTCTCGTAACTTCAATACCTACAATTACTCCATGTAGGTGCCACATTGGGATTATCTTTTGTTGATTTGCCATGTGTAGCTAAATTGGTTGCAATTGTACCTTACGATTTCCCATGCATTCCCAAGTCTTCTTTGGCAGTACATTAGCATCAGATCCCAATTCTAGGATTACCTAATCCATTTCGAAATCACCAATCTACATAGTTAACCGCATCTCCCTACCAGTTCTCTTCTTGCTTTGGTTTACCTTATTGAATGTGCCTTGTCCTTGTAATGGCTTATCCTTATTAGCATAGTTATCTATCAGTTCTTGTAGTCATTCTCCTACCTTCTAATCCTGAAATAACTTCATGTAGGTTTGCAGAAACAATTTTAACATTCTGGGATCTGAACCTTGTGTTGTTGTAGCATCTTTAGGTTTCTCCTTTCATGGGACTATCGGCATCTGTTTCTCAAACATAGAAGCACCTAGACCCATAAAAATCTTTCCCATCTCTATGAACATCTCATTTTCTCTATGTAAATCAAACCGAACATTCTTCTCACTAACTTTTCAGAACATGAATTTGATTTGAGTTGTTTTCCTTCAACCTTGTCTTCACTAGTGGCTACACCATTTCATGTGATGATGTTGACACTAGGATCATCTTCACGCAACTCAGATCTCGTCATTTGAATATTTTGTATCGGTTGTTGGTTCGTCTTCTCCCGCATCTTCACTATTAAGATCAGAAAATCTTGTATAACATGATCAAATTGATGACAGTACTGACATGACGGGTGCATTAGATTCTGACAATCGCGCACGCAGTGTCCTAGTTCTATGATGTTGTAACAAATAGTATAACCCCGACCAATTCCAAGTGCTCCTCCTCACCCTCTTCCTCATCCTTGGAGCCCTCCATGGGCTATAGGTGAGCATTGGTCGTTTTGCGCACGATTTTCAACCTGCATTCTATACAGCGGATTTTTGTCCATCATTAATTCATATCTTTGACAATTCCTCTCGTCATGACCAACTAATTTATAAAAGCTACAAAAGAGTTGCTTTGGATATTGTATAAACTTTTGTAATAGGGAAAAATTATCTATCAAAGGTGGCCTGATACTTGACAGATACTACACCAGGTACTTGCACCGGTGCTCGATCCAGTGGAAGACTCTGGCTCTGGTGGGTTAGGACCTCCCGCAGATATATAATCCTGCAATACAGGGCATTGATCCTTATGATGACCTTCAGCCCATCCATTTTGTGAACCAAACTTTAGAGTGTATCTCTGACTTAACCTACTTTCCCTTATTTAGATCTTGCAACTCCATATGCAGGCTTGCTAGTTATGTCTAGATCTACTAAAATCCTACATTCATATCTTGGATCAATGAGGCTTCTCGATTCATCGTGATTCGCAATTCTTCGGCCTAAGACCCAATCTTCTATTGAGATAAAGATAATCTTAAGTGAGGTAATAACAAAGCTATATACCAGTCCCTATGTTGTTCATCTAAAATATGAAGCTTAGCTTAACTCAGTAAGACCTTCAGTCATTGATCTATATCCCATGAAAACTCATTAACCCTATGCTTGATCTCTTTCATTTCATTCACACACTTATCTTTTAACTTCGGCTTCATAAATTCTGCATTCAACACATCCTCTTATTAGCTAATGAAGTAGTGGGTGAGCTGTGCTGTATCTGACATACCATGTAAGCATTATGTCCTATAGTGATGTAAGCAATTGCACTTTCTCCATATCATCATCATTGATGTGCTGTGCTTTCCACACATCCTTTGCAATGAGCCAAAACTCTTCAAGATCCTTTGATCCCTCACCCCTAAATACAAGCATTTTCACTATATTTTCCATATTGAATAGCGAAGGTGGACATGAAGGTGTAGGTGTAGGTGTATGAGGTGGAGGCGAAGGTCAAGGTGGACTGGTTGGATGTGGAATGATACAAGTACCTTGATCTACTATATGTGCCGCACCTCTGGGGTACTAGTGCTACCTCATTCTTCTTGACTTTCAAACTCTCCCAATAAGGGACTGTATTCACTTCCGAGATTTCTTTCTAGATCTGCTTTGAATCACTTTCCACTTCGCATAGATCCTGTCAGACCCCTCTTAAACATTAAGGTAAAGTAATAATACCCTTTTCACACAAAAGCATTTTTATCTAGGTTTTTAGCGATTTTAGGTACTTACCTCTCAGAATTTTGAAGAATTGTCATTCAACTTCACTATAAGACACTAATCTATCCATTTCAAATTTAGTGGAAAAACCACCCAAGATACTATCAATCCAATAATCAACGAACCTCACAACCTTATAATCAGATATCTCAAGACATTTGACTAATTATGGTGTCGACGCAATAGGATTTTCGTTTTTCCAAGTAGGTTCACTATGTACTAATTTGGATAGCCACTCATGTAACTCTCAAGGGAATGTCAAAAAGAAAACTTCATGTACCTCTGTATAGAGACATCTCTGTAACCACTTTTCTTTTAACAAGCTCAGATTCCTATTCTCCTAAGCTACAAACTCGTGAAACTTCCGATATATCCACTTCTCAATTCCCTTCTTAGTTGGTATCCACTTACGCCACATCACACATCCCTCAAATAGATCCTGGTCTCGACAGCCGAACCATTTTTTGGCTTGAGGGGGCTTGGACACAGGTTTAGAGTTAGTTGTGCTAACCAACAAAACCCTATAGTACCGGCCTTTACGGAAACAACCTGCGTAGTGCAGGTTGTAGTCTCCCTTGAGGTAGTATTAGGGGATGCTAGAACTAGGCTTCTGCATCCATAAGGCTATGTGATGTGGGGTTAAGACACTTCTTTAGTTTCAGGTCTAATCTGACCTTCATGAACCCTTATTCATGAAATTTCCAAACTTATGTGTTTTTAAGCTATAGAGAGCAATAAAATTCACGTAAACTTATAAACATACATAAAATCAAATATAATGATGGATCCAGATCTTCACGGAGTAGCACATTCAAAAATATAGGTAAAAATCATCCAAGTTCGCGTAAATACAGAAAACACACTAGTGTATAAAAATAGACACAAAATTACTTCAAATGTTCTGTATTACTTTAGATGTTCCTCGTACAAACTTTCCAAACCCTGTGCACACAACTGTAAGGGCCCTCACACTAAGCTCCAGACTTACCAAGGTCTTTGCGCACTCAGATACTGGAGCCTTCCCCTTCTCCAAAACACAGAAAGTCATACAAACTCAGAACATACCAAAATCCCATTCTGTTCAGTTATTGATTGATTCCCTTAGGCTCGCTAAGACACCCTTTTATATAATCTTTTCTATTGCAATACCATGTTTTGAAACCATGGGAAAACCTCTAAACAATACCAAAATCTAAGGGGTTTTGACCTTCATAAAACCCCTTGACTCTTATTGACCTGTGCACTGTGCACTATGCTCCTCAAAAATGTGAGGACTTTCAATATTTTAACAAAAAATGACCTAGGGGACCCTGTCCCAATAGAGCCTATAGAAAATTAGATGTAAGAAGCGAGTAGCACTTGCCTTTGCATCACAGCAATAAAAAAATCATGGTTTTCTCCCTTTATGGGTTTCCACTTATATACAGTGTCAATATGTGTTGTTATTATGTGCTGATGTGATGTTTTGGTTTTATTATTACTTTTTTTTAACATATTCAATATGTTCGTCATTATTTGTTAAGATACTTATTTAATGTTTTAGTTAATTATTTTTAAATAAAATCAATTAATTTCCATGAATGTACTAAACTGATTCAATCCCACCCTTTCAGTTTAGTCAAATTTTCATCAATTAATATCATATTCGATTCCTTTAGTGTAAGCCTAATGGCTTGAAGGTAGATATGGTTGATTCATGAACTATAAATTTGTACCTGTGCATAGTACATCAAAATTTCATGAAGGGAGAAAAGCTTAAAACAAAACCGATACCTTATGGAATTAATGTTTAGAAACTAGTATGTGATGCCTAATGTAAGGATTCTCGCTCTGTGAAAAAAAAATGGAATGCTAAGCAAAAATTTACTGTGTATAACAATATTCATAATAAGAATATTGATAAAGTAAGAGAATTAAATTATTCAAAAGTAATTTGGGATAGATTGTAGCTCATGCACGAAGGAGATACTAGTAGTAGTGGTGTAGAAAAAGAAAAGGAAAAGAGGAAGAAGAAAAAGCCCCGTCGAAACAAAAGTGTTCAGCTAAATGTAACATTTTCATGTGTGGATGTACCTCACTCTCATGAATAAAATATAGATGGATATCAAGCTAGGCTTGACTTAGCATTGGCCAACATAGATAGAATGAAGGATGAAAACAAATAATTAAAGAAACTTGTCTAGATATGTGCTGAGAGAGAGCATCAATAGAAGGAAGAGATTGTTAATCTAAGGACACAACTTGACGAGGCAAGGAGAATAGAAGAAATTATCAACAATCAGCTAAAGGAGAAAGAGGTACAATGTGAAAGGTTAGAGGTTGATACTAATTCAGCTAGAAGTGAGTTAGATTAAAATAACCTGTTGTGTAAGTATCTAGAAGAGGAGGTTGTCTCTATGAAAAAATTAGAAAAGTGCAGTAGATCAAAGGAAGTTGTTATAGACATATTTGGGCACTGCAACCTCAATCTAATATGTCCATAAACCAAGGGATTCTAAGCTCCTAAAAGTGTTGTTTCATACCCTAAAGGAACAAGGTCAGTGGATTACATCATCTCCCAGAAGCTTTCCCTGAAAAACTATTCAGAATTGGTAAAAACTATACCATACAGACTGCTCAGTGCTAAGGGTGCGATGCATCTCACCTGCTACATGCAAAAAGTGTGATGCATAATTAAAATCCCTTATGTAGGGTGCGATGAGCGAGAGCAGACAAATGGCAGAGGCAGTTGGCTAGGTGGAAACCCAGAGAATCTTCTAGAAACTGCCCATTTGACACTTGCCTCTCTGAATTCGCCTAGGGATGAGTAAGAGATTATGAAATCTCTAAGTGGAACCACGAAATATCAAAGAAATGAAACTAATCAAAATCCCAGAAGCTGACTCACCCACTTGCAAATATCTATATGTGGATCCCTCATCCTAGAGATCCAGAGGATGGAATTTTGTATTTTGTAAAGTGTTGTTGGTTTCTCTGTGCAACATTGTATTGTTGGGTGATCTAGCTCTTCATGAGGTGAAGAGGGCTTTCATGCTAGGAGGATGGCACTGGATCAGATAGCTTGGTTGTAATCCTCTCTTCTACTACGTCTATCAATAAAGCTATTTGATTTTTCCTCCATATTCTTCTATATTTCTAAATCTTGTATCGATATATGCATTTGTATGGTTAATATACATCTGATCCTATATTGTTTATGGTTATAGATCTCTATGCTTTGATGGTATTATGTTGCTTTGACCCTACAGGTGTTCTTTGAAGTAGGACAAGTAAGGAAGGAGTGGTGAAGCTCTATCAAAGGAGGGAGGAAACAAGCAAGGAGCCAATCGAAAGACTGAGGTTGGTACTCTCTGCTTCTCTCTCATCTATCTCTCATAAAGGAAAACACAAGTAACTTTAGTTTGTTTGTTTCTAAGATAGTTACCCGTCTTAGTGCGACTAGGAGCTCTGAATGGACACTAGTTTTCCCGATAACAAAATGCCGACTCCACTGGGGAGTGAATAGTTTGTTTGCTTCTTTCTATTTGTTTTCTTTATAAACTATAGACAGAGCTTGAAGTTAAGCCAACTAGCCTTTGAACTGCTTTTGCTATGCAACTGTAAAGTAGATCAATGCTGCTTCAGTCAATCTCCGGGTTAGTTTATGAACTGAACATCTGACTTTCAAACATCCTAAGTGCCTTGGTAGTAGCTCAAGTAACCTCATTAGATCAGCCCCTGTACTTTGTGTTTACTGTCTATCATTAGCTCAGCCTAAATCCCTGAACTTAGCTGCAAACTGTGAGTGAAAACCAAGATTAGTCTTGTCCCTGGACCATCGCACTGTCTCTCATTGGCAACCTGGATGCATCGCACCTCTCGTGTGTTGCAAGTGAGATGCATCCCTATTTCCCTGTGTCACAGGTGCGATGATTGAGTGAGACTATTTCTGCCTCCAGATTTTGGTTTTTTCTTCATTGTCTTCTGCCTTATTCAGTAGTTTTGTTGTCTATGATCAGTATATCACTGTTGAAACTCTCTTCCTTTTCATTATTTAGCCTCCATTGATAAAGAATTGTGAATGTTTTTATGTATTTTTCATCATTTATAGTTCTCCTTTGCAAATAGTAGCTTAATCGAACTGTTGTCTTTTGATTTGAAAGTGTCGCAAGTGTCATTTTAAATCAAAGAAAAGAGTGTCGTAAAGTCTTCCTCTTTTAGATAGTTCATTACACTTTTCCCATTGTATTTGATTTGAATCATCAATTCTTTGAAGTGTCAAAAGAATTTTTCAAATCGAAATTGAAAGCGTCGTCTTAATCTTCCTTTCGTTTTCGAAAAGAAATTGCTAAAGTGTCGCTTTGGGAAAAGATAGTTCAGATATGTACTTAGTTTTCTTTTTGTCATTACCACATTAAGGAAAATGAAAAACAAATACATGCATGTGCATTTGCATTTAGAATACATGTAGAAATTGATTTAGGACAGTGCATCTTAGTGTGTGCTCTCTACTTTATGTTGAAAGAATTTTACTTCTCTTTCCTTAGTAGCTATGATTTTCATTGCAAAAAGAAAGTAAACGACCGTTTATCATTTTAGATTGCATATTTAGGAATTGTATATCTACATCACGTGGTGAACCTTAAAGGAAAACTTCTTAAGAAAGATCAACTATAAAATAAACCTCAATGAACATAAAAATGATTTAGAACCTAACACACAACATCTAGAAGTCTAGGTTAGAGACGTATTCTGGTGTCGTAAAGCCTGGTAACTATTGTTTTCATTGTAGGTTGGGTGATTCCTCCTCTTTGATATGACAAATGCCAATACGTACTTGGGCTCCCACATACCATTGAGTATATATTGGCCAACCACAATAGGCTATATCCTTATCCTTAGGAATTCGTGTCTGTCGCCCTATCGATCGCAATGCACTGAACATAGCATTTTGGAAGATTGACTGTCGTACCTTAAAAAGTATTCTGCATTTTTGCAATTGGTTTGGAAATCACTTTGTCTAGATTTCCAGAGTAGTCACTTTCATTCCTTTTCAAACTCCTTAAAAGAAAAGCTCCATCTGAGCACCTGTCACTTCAGGCTCATTAAAAATCGAAGGCAACTAGAGTCATCTTTAGCTTTTTCTTAACTCTTAAAAATTGAAAAATCAAGTTGTGTCAAAGCGTCATAAAATTTATTTTAATCAAAATAACATCATTGTTCCCTCATTGGTCTTAGGTGGAAAAAACGGAGTCCACCAATCAAGGATTTCCCCTTGGGGGGTATCGTTGTCCCTTCTCCTCTTGGGGAGATGTTGGTGCACCTCATATGGCTACATTGTCCCTTCTAGGACTTACAATTGGGTTACCAGTATGGCTTTTCTCTACTTCTGTCATTCAAAACACCATGATTCATGAGCAATCAAATCAGCAACTAGACGATACTAGAGTTACCCCCCAACCTTCTACTCTGTTTGTTTCTCCCTATCCTTCTTCTTCTTCGCTTGGTGAAGCTAGTAAAACTAAAAACCAAGTAACTGAGAAGAAGAATAAAGGGAAGGAGAAGAAGAAGAAGAAGCCAATGACAAAAGGGGGCAACCATGCATCATCTGGCAAAAATCCACACACTGCACCATCCAAACCTGAATCTCCATGTGTCATTTGCAAAGGGGACCACTATCATCGAGATTGTCCTTGCATCCCACGGATCTTAAGGGACTGGTCTCCCCGCTTGCACAATCCTGTGTCCTCAATCTCTGACGATCATGTTGAAAGTACACTGTCAACTAATGAAAACAAAGTCACTGGACAAAAAGGAAGATCTAAAATTTCTTGTAGACTGTGTGAAGGCGATCATGCCATACACCGTTGTCCCTTCCTAGACAAAGCTAAGAGAGTCTTGGATAACCATCCTACTTCACCGCTACGACTTCCTCCTGGATACAAGAAACTCTTGTCGAGTCCATCACTAACTGAAAATCCGACTGACATGCCTTTGTGGTCAGTCGAAGCATCTATCATTGAAGATAAACCCTCTGAGGCCACACCGGACCAAAGTCAATAGGTTGAGACGGCAGTCGAGCCACTCTTGTCTTCAAAAGGTTGACCTTCAGATGATACAGTCACCAAAGAGAATGAGAATGACACCATTCAAATTATTTTCGTCAACATAGAATCCGATGAACGTGGGGGAAATTTACCCATTCCTTTACCGTAGGAAGGAAGTTTGTCAGAGGTTTACCCGACCGTTTATTTGGTCCCTCCTCCAAGTAGCCTAGTCATTTCCTTCGATTGGAATCTACTAGCTAGATGCCATCTACCATCTAATGTACCTTTCCGAATCATAGTACAAGCTTACAGAATGGTCATGGTCGGTATTATCATAGATGAAGGGGCTTCTGTGAGTATCCTTTCCTCAACTGCTTGGAAAGCGCTTGGTTCGCCATCGCTTCTACCTGAGATTCGAAATTTGACAGGCTTCAACAAAGGAACAAGTCGACTGTTAGGGATCCTTCCAAATTTGCCTATAACTTTGAGAAGGAAAACCATTTATCTGAACGTGATGGTAGTCCAAGGACCTTTAGATTACAATCTACTCCTTGGGCGTGACTACATTTATAGCATGGGAGCTATTGTTTCCTCACTTTTTCGAGTGATGTGTTTTCTACATGAAGGCAGAGTGGTCCAACTCGTAGACCAACTTTCATTCCCTGGTTCACACATAGCTAATAGTCAAGTGCCATCCCTAACTGGTCTTTTTGCACAAGGAATGTCTCATCAATCTCCAGCCAATCCACCTGATGAACGCGAGTGATTCAATGAATGTGACTAATCCCAGGGGGCATGCGCCCTAGTCTGCTTTGGCAGGAAAACTTTAGGTATAGGGTAGGTTTCCACAGAGGATATATGACTAGTTTGACACACCCGTCTGTTTAGGAAACTGGGATTGGACTGGAATAATATTCCCTCATCAAAGTTATGTGAGTGGAGGCGAAGCACCATTTACCTTTGTCTATTTCGATGGACATCGCCAAGGAAGTGTTTTGTTTGCGACACAGATGGAACAATCTTGCTAGTGCAAGAAACTTCCATGTGGTGACCTGGAAACTCTACTTTATACTTGGGGGTTTGCATGCAAGTGAAAAGCGACCATTTATTTTTTTAGTTTGTAGGCTCTTAACCCTTTAGACTCGTAGGTTGGTCATTCCTAGCTTGCATAATGAAAGGCTCCAGAGCAAAGTTACGAATGGGGCAAGCTCCCTAAAAAATGAACCTACTGATGAAACATCCTTATTATACGACTGGTACGAGTAGTTCTATGTGAAGTTCAAGCTCGTTAAAAAATAAACCTAGCAATGAGCATATGTTCCACCAGAGTTTAAGCTCATTAAAAAATGAACCCACCTTCGGTAAATAACCATTGTGATCGCATTATTATCAGCTTTTGAACCTTGGTCATGTTCACACCATCACCTCCACTCTTTTTTAGCTGATCATACGCCTCCATTTGATTGTTTACCCCTTTTTGAGGAACAACTGTGACGAGTGATCCTATTAGCCACCTTCTTTACACTGCCATGATTGAAAAGTTCCAAACCTTACTTGGAACCAGCTGCTATCTGAAAACATCACTTGTTCCTCAAAAAAAGATTCTCCTTTAAGCTCTTTTCATCTGACTCGTAAAATATGAAAAGATTTCCGAGCAATTGGCCTCTCTAGCTCGTTAAAGTGATTGGAAGTGCCATCCCTCCTCTAGATTTTAATCTTTTTGGACCAAAGGGATCATTGCAAAAAAATATCGAGCGCTTGTCTTGTTCGGCTCATTAAAACTATCAAAAAGTCATCCCTTTCGTATTATTTTATACTTTTTCGGACTTAAGGGATTATATTACGAAAAGGATTATTGGAGTTTCCTTTCTGTCTCTTTTCAGACTCTCTAAAATTGAAAAGGACCGAGTTTTCTTTGTCATTAAACTCGTTAAAACAATAGTGACGAACTTGTCCATGCAGACAAGAGCGAGTTTCATTGTCGCTAGGCTTGTTAAAACATAGCGGCGGGTTTGCCCGAAGGGAAAATTATAAAACAAGCATATGTTATCCTCCTCAAGCTTGACAAAAATAAAGAGGTACTGGTCAGGTATGACTGGGGAAAAATTGGGAATAAAACTTGAAGAAACTTTATTGGTAGCAGGTTGCTCTTGAACATGACACTTTCACTCCATAACCATGATTGAGTCGGGTTGGGTTATTTCGTTCACCGGTCATATCACCACTGGTCCTCCATACCACCCATTTTTGGGGTTAATGCTACCAATCCATTTTAGTGTCACTGATATGTTCAAGAGAAGTCGCTCAAAGAATTCACCAACCTAGCTTATGTCTCATTCGCTGCAATACCTTCACGCTTCATTCTTTCATGACCACCACCCTGAACCTTGTATCATCAGATTGTTTTCACCTCCACAAAATCATTTTCTCCGTTTCGTGTCGTAGATGTGGGATTCATCAAGGCCCTCCTACGACGGGTCACTTCTTGTCGACATCAGCTCATTATCCAAGAAGTCGACTTAGGAACAACCCTTTCAGTACTTTGAAGCTTGCATGCCTCAATGGCAAGTTTCTCACTTCCGACGACAGGTTTACATCAATGGCCTTTGACCAGAAGATTTTGCGTGGTGTTCGAAATCGACTCATGTATTTGCACCACGTGAATTGTACTGCCGTACCTTAAGGGTCATCATCATTATTCATGATTCCTCTCACGCCTGTTAACAACTTACATCATTGGCTGGTAATCAAGTGATGTCTTTCCATGTTCGACTTCAGAACATATTTTCACATGGATCAACTTGTACTTCGGGCGAAGATTGAATGAGTTTGAAGACCCCGGATCTAGTTTCATCCATCTGGGCTGCAATATATTTAGGAAAATAAAGACTTCAAATTTACATCATAGCTGCACAGATAATCATCCAAGCCAAAGGATGGTGGCTCTACCAGAATCATCAGTCTGTCATACAGATGGTTGTCTGTCATATGTACATGAAAATGAATTTATAAATTTGAGCATGGGAATGCCCGCCTCAACTAGATCATAAAATATTATGAAGATAATGTATTTTATTGTATCTTATTACAGGTCACCTTTCAGTTCGAAAAACCTCGGATCCTCATGATAAAGCATTTCACTCGACATCAGAAGATTTACGACCTCATGCTTTAGGGGGCAAATGTTATAGACATATTTGGGAATTGCAACCCCAATCTCATATGTCCATAAACCAAGGGCTTCTAAGCCCCTAAAAGTGTTGTTTCATACCCTAAAGGAGCAAGGTCAGCTAATTACATCATCTCCCAGAAGTTCTCTATGAAAAAATACTAAGAACTGGTCAAAACTGGACCATCTCACATGCTCCATGGTCAGGGTGTGATGCATCTCACCTAATGCACACAGGGGGTGCGATGCATACTAAAAAGCCCTTCTATAGGGCGTAATGGGTGAGAGTAGACAAATGGCAGATATAGTTTGCAAGGTGGATGATCATGGAATCTTCCAAAAACTTCTCCTTTGACACTTGCCTCTCTGAATTCGCCTAGGGATGAGTAAGAGATCATGAAATATCCAAGTGGAACCAAGAACTATCAAAGAAATGACACTAATCAAAATCCCAGAAGCTGACTCACCCACCTGCAAACATCTATATATGGATCCTCATCCTAGAGATCCGGAGGCTGGAATTTGTATCTTGTAAGGAAGTGCTGTTGGTTTCTTGTGGAACATCATAGTGTTGGGTGTCTAGCTTTCATGAGGTGAAGAGGGCTTTTCCATGCTGGGAGGATGGCACTGGTCAGACTAATTGTTGTAATCCTCTCTTCTACTACTTCTATCAATAAAGCTATTTGAGTTTCCTCCATATTCTTGTATATCTCTGAATCTTGTATTGATATATGCATTTGTATGGTTAATATATATCTGATCCTATATTTTTTATGATTATAGATCTCTATGCTTTGATGGTATTATGATGCTTTGAATCTACAGGTGTTCTTTGAAGCAGGTCAAGTGAGGAAGGAGTGGCAAAGATCTGTCCAAGGGGAGAGGAAACAAGCAAGGAGCCAAGCAGAAGACTGAGGTTGGTACTCTCTGCTTCTCTCTCATCTATATCTCATAAAGGAAAACACAAGTGACTTTAGTTTGTTTGTTTCTAAGATAGCTACCCGTCTTAGTGGGGCTAACAACTCTGAATGGACACTAGTTTTCTCGATAACAACATGCTATCCAAATCTCAGTACAATCCCTCAATACAACTCATAGATTCGATAGACACAACATATGCCTTCCCTCAGTCCTCCAAGCCTCCTATTTCCTTGTGTAGTTTCTCCTGGGGTCCAATGCTGCCACCTGTGTGAATTCCCACATCAAACACTCATTAAAACTCAGAAATAACTGCATAATCCTCAAGGAATGAATTCCTTCTGCATGCAAGAGATATCCTTAATGGAATATTCCTGCAGCTGATAGTACACTATCCCATCATTTGATCTCAACTGGGTCTCTGACTGAACTGACATGCATGAGTTATTTATGAGAGAATATTTAGTTATCTAAAGTGCAGCAGTTACATGCATGCATCCATTAACTAACTGAACTCACAATTAGTTCCACAAACTGTTGGAACTAATCTAACTAGACTTAACTCAGTTAACTGAGCTAACTAATTACAACTCAAAGTACAACTCATCCGGATCTCCTTAATCAATGGATAACTTCCTCAATCAAAGGGGAAACTGTTGCATGTCTTCACATAGACTTCATGTTTGATTTTCTACAACTAATTAACTGAAGATGAATTAATTAATTATTTTACAAACAGCTGCTAAGATCAAATTCAAATTTTAATTCTCAATTTTAGTTTAGGGACTAACTAAAATTGGAATGTATCCCAAAATGCTATTTATAGCATTTAGTGTTTCTATTTTCAACAGGGATTGTATAAAAAGATCTAAGCTCGAAGTAGTTTGGAAGGAGACAGACAATGATGGATGATGTAATAGAATCATAGCTTTAGAGAAAGAAGTATAAGTCTTGGGTTGTAGCGTAGTTAAAAGGATCTGCGGCTGAGTGCGCAAAGGCCTAGAGTAGAAGTCTGCAGCTGAGTACGCGGACCCCTGCAGCTGTGTGCGCAGGGTAGAAATAGTTTGTAACCACTTGGAAGATATTAATAAAGAGAGATATTCTGCAATTTCTGTGTCTTTGTTTTGTTGATGCATCTTGATATGTTATGAATGAGTTTTCTTTACTATACTTATATGGTGCGTGAATGAATGCAATTACATTGAATAATTGAACGCATATACAAATATCTGCTTACGCAGGGATAACTATAATTGTTTGATAAGATAAGAAAGGCACTTAGATTAATTAGGGAATTTGTATGGTACGTTGCCATAGCAACACGAAAGTACCTGAGCAGAAGGTTCGGGCTATGCGAAGGACGATCGTATCCTTCCGCAGAGGTATTGAAGAACGGAACACAGGGTTTGCCTTGCAAGCCCTAGAGATAAGCAACCTACATGAAGGCAGGGATAGAGGGAATTAAATGACATAACGACCATCTTAGGGTGCGAAACTTGGTTCCAGCATCCGCCCATACTACTTCAGGTGATACTTCAGTTCGCGCTCCACGGGCTGATGCCGAAAGGGCCAGTAGTGTAGGGATTTGCTTGGCTAAATAATGCTAAACCTGGGTCAGGCCCCCTCAAGCCAAAAAATGGTTCCGTCTAATCATTGGAATCCAACTAAGAAAGAGAATGGAGACTGGTTGGATAGAAAGATCCACGAATTTGCAGTGCAAGAGAACAAGAATCCGTGACTGACAAAGGAACAATGGTAGGATAGATACCTGTATAGAGAGATCCACGAGATCTTTTTCTGCTCCTTCCCTATTGAGCTATACGAGTGGATCGCGAAGCTAGTAGATAGCCAAGGAAGGTTGAAAATTGATTGTCCTACTGTGTGGACCCTGAAGCTAGTGCGAAGGTTGGAAGCATCAAAGGATAAGATCGCTCGTGTTGTCAATCATTGGATCGGTTGCATCATAGGAGGATTTGTGACTGAATTCGCAATCAACACCTCAGTCAACTATAGTGAGGTGGAGCAACACTTTTCCAAAGGACCGCGAGGTAAGTATGTGAAATCCTTGAATATTTGGATTAAAATGCTATTGTGTGAAAAATGGGTCATGCAGCTACCTTAAGGTTGAAAACTACGTGAAGCAGAAAAACTTACATGAACGAAGGACAAAAGGGTCCGGAGTATAGTCCATTGATTTCACCTCTGCGAGGTAATGAGGAAAGGATAACAAAGGTTTCTCTACGAAGTGCTATTCAGTTAATAAGACAAGGATTCCGGCGAATACCACCTTTGCCCATACCACCTTCAACTTCATCACCACCACCTCCGACTTCACCCGTACCACCTTTGTCTCCATCGCAGTTCAGTATGGCAAACACAATAAAGCTGCCTTTGTTCAAAGGATTGGGAAATGAGGATCTGGGCCAATTCTGGTTCATCGTGAAAGTTGTATGGGAAGCACAAGGTGTTACAGATGATCATATAAAGAAGGCAACATTGGTTAGTGCTCCACAAGATCGCGCGCTAACCTAGTATATCAAGTACTCAAATGATAACCTGAATGATGGAGTGGCAGACATCTAAACAACACTAAATAGGGAATTTAATAGGCCTAAATCGGAGGCATAGTTGATTGTGGGATTCAAAGAGATCGCGATGCAACCAAGTGAGATGCCTTGGGAACTAGATCAGAGGCTAAAATGTCCAATCTACGAAGCCAACATGAATTTGATAGATAGACAACATTGCGAGTGGTTTGTGGCCTCACTACTACCACACTTAAGGAGTGCGCTGTCGTAGCAGAAGATAACGAATTAGGCCAAGGCCTTGGAGATTTCCATGAGAATACATGAAACTCTGATGCAAGATCCTAATCTAGGAGTTCAACAGATCCATGCACAACTGAAGAATCTATGCCTTGAGATGCAATGTTTGAAGTAGGATAGGACGATTCGACCCGAGGTACGCAAGGAAGTATGGTGCCTAAAATGTAAGAGTCAGGGTCATGACAAAGACCATTACCTAGTCTTTGCGAACTATATTGCAGGAGGAGGATTGATGCCTTTAAGGCCAGAAGTTCAAGCAAGACCTAGCACGGGGCCTGCATTATGTTGCTCTATCTGTCAGGTAGCAGGAAAAAATGCCACAAATAACTGTCATATGCTGCAGAAGTATGTATAAACACCGCAATAGTTGTTATGCAACTTTTGTAGATCAATAGGGCATGATGAGTGTAATTGCAGGAGTTATGAACTGATGATGGATAAAATTCCCGCCTATAGGGTTCAGGTCGAAACGCATCCCCCTGACCAGAGCATAGGGATGGCGCAGACTGGATTTCAGGGACGTGGACGAGGCTGAGGCAAAGGAGGACCTGGAAAAGGTCAAGGACAGTTGATCTGCTACAATTGTGGGGGACGAGGACACTACGCCCATGATTGCACTAACCCAACACATCTGTCGTGCAAGTATTGCACACTGTTTGATCATGAAATGGAAGACTGTCCTATGTTGATAGCTAGGATATGTGACAAAGGGGTGCTACCACCTCTGCTAACTCGAAACCTGTAGATGATGAGTTTTGAGTTGCGCGAAGAAGATCCAAACGTAAATATAGTGCTCAGAAGTGGAATTGTGATGGGAGATGACAAAGGGAAACAACTAGAAGAAAATGCATGGGTCTGCAAAGCTCCAGCGAAGGAGGCTGAGTTCGATTTGGAGCGCGTAAATGAAACCTTCATGGAAGCTAAGAAGAGCTTTGTTGAGGCCTACACCTCAGGAAGCAAGGATAATCTTGAGTAGGAGATGGACCCCTCTATGCTCACAACTTTCCTGGAGACCTGTATGAAGTTTCTGTGCAACAATAAGGCTATGAAAGGATTACAGAAACTCATCAATAGATGTGCTGGAACCGCTAGGTGAGCCATGTGTAGTACGAAAGATTGGAAAGCATAAAATAAGGACGGGATGGGAGATGAGACTGACTGTATAGATAGGAGAGTATGAAATGGATCAGGTCATTTTGGACCTCGAGTCAGATGCGAATGTCCTACTAAAATAGACTTGGGAACGAATGGGGAGACCTGCACTGCAATGGTCTCCGATTCAACTAAGGATGGAGAATCAATAGAAGATCATCCCCATGGGATGACTGCAGGGGATGACCGTGGATATTGAGGGAGCAAGTGCACTGGATGACTTTGAAGTATATAGATAGTGGATGACAACAATCCCTATCCTGTGCTCCTGGGAATGTATTGGGCTACTAATATGAATGGGGTAATCAATCTGAAGAAGCGAAAGATGATCTTTGAGAAGAAATCCTTGCTCATAATAATAACCCTTGATCTTGTTGAAGGATCGCGCTACACTGAACCTGTCCGCGATTATGAGAGTGATAATGACCTGGAACATATCTATAAGATAACAACACGAGACCAAGATTGGGTGAATCCTACCGCAGATGGACAAATTACATGGGATCGTGAGAGTTCCTGCACTTTGGACTCTGATGAAGAAATAGAATGTGGGTAGAATTGGTTACATGAAGTAACTACGCTGAATTGCAACTTGATGACCTAGTCGCTACATTGTGTGTCATTAGAGGTAAGAAATCTACCTACTTATGATGGTGTGAATAAAGTAGATATCTTTTTGGATGCATTTGAAAGGGAGGTACTAGAAAATAAGTGCTTCTAGGCCTTGGATTGGGCACTGCATGCTACGCCTGCAAGATGGTGGGGTACGCACAAGGGAATCTTTGACACTTGGTGCGAATGTAGGAGGATGATGAGAACACGATTTGGGAAGCCTATGCTGCAACTGACAGACAAGTATGATGGGTAGAATGATCCTCTTGCACATCTAACCAAATGAACCCATGCTTATGGAGAAAATCCCCAACTTGAGTGGGTGCACCTGTTCTGTCATACCCTGGATGCTATCCCGATGATCTGGTATATAGAAATAGAGCTCCACCATGGGATAGGCAAATGGGATATCCTATGCGAAGGATTTATGATGACCTCTAGTTTTGAGGATGGGTTTGATAGTATTGATGAAGTGCTACAAGAGGTGAAAGAAAATATCTTTAGGATACCATAGGATCCTTTAGACCTCGCTCAGTTTGAATGGGCTACGCCACACACTAGAATGCTATAATATAACTACTAAAGAAGAGGATGAGGATCCACAGAGGATTAACATTCAAAAAACATAAGGTCACCGTGAGGTTCAAGGGCTGCAGATTGAGAATCCTAATATAACCGCACCACTAAAAACGAAACAAGTAAACTTTAGTATGAAGGCAAAACCCAAATTCTCAAAGATTGGAGACTACTGGGACAATGCGATGGTGGATAAGGTCACTGAATTGCTCCGTGAATACCAAGACTTATACCCTACCAAGTTTACGGATCTGAAAGGAATAATTAGGGACCAGGGAATGATGAAGATCACGTTAAAGTTTGACGTGGAGCTAGTTAAGCAAAGGCCTTACAGTCTTAATCCGAAATATAAGAAGAAGGTCTGCATAGAGCTAGAAAAGATGCTCGTAGTAGGCATCATTGAGCCTGTGGAAGAATTGGATTGGGCAAGCCCAATGGTGGTGCAAGAGAAGTAGAAGGATGAGATAAGGATATGCATGGATCTCAGAAAATTGAATGAAGCTTGTGTGCATGATCCTTTCCCGACTCTGTTCACGGATGAAGTGTTGGACAATGTAGGTAGTCAGGAAGCATATTCCTTCACTAATGGGTTCTCTGGGTACCACCAAATCAAAATCGCACCTGAGGATAGGAGCAAGACAACCTTCACAACTGAGTAGGGTTGTTTTCAGTACACCGTAATGCCGTTTGGAATGAAGAATGTGCCTGCAATATTTTCATGCGTGGTTGTTATGGAATTCAAGGAATTTATTCATAAGTTATTGGAGGTATATTTTGATGACTGGACTGTATTTGGGCTAGTTAAGTGGGTTGCCGCGGGGGGACATTATGCAGGGAGAGAAACCATGCAGAAGATTCTATGCACAGGGTTGTGGTGGCCAACCCTTCATTAGGATTCTAAAGCATATTGCAAGGCGTGTGATGTATGTCAAAGAACGAGCATGTCATCATGGAAGGATGAAATGCCTTTGAATCCACAAATAATGTTGCAACACTTCGAGAAGTGGGTGATCAATTTTGTAGAACCCATTCAGCCGCAAGGAAAGATAGGAGCAAGATACATTATCATTGTGAGGAAGTATTTGACTCGTTGGACAGAAGTGCAACTAGTGAAGGATTGCGCAAGCGCAACTGCCGCAAAGTTCCTATTTGAGCATGTAGTGATGATTAGCGCGCTGACAGAGGAATCTTAGGTATATCACTAGTAGAGCACACCTTATCACCCACAGGCTAACGAAATAGTGGAGGCGTTCAACAAAGTGCTTGAAAACACGTTGACTGAGGTTTGCAATCCTCAGTGAAGTGATTGGGACCTACACATACCTGCAGTACTGTGGGCTTATCGAATGACATGCAAGAAGTTGACTGGACAAACCCATTTTTGGCTTGTATATGGTGTGGAAGCGACAATGCCTATGGAACAAATCGTACCTAGTTTGCGCATAACAGTGCTCATAGGTATGACAGATCACGAAGCCTTGGAGGAGAGGCTTGCACAACTGGATGAGCTCGAAGAAGAAATATTTTTAGGTGGATTTCAATCGCAGGTGCAAAAGCAGCGCGAAAAGGCATGGCATGATCGACACATCAAGTCGTGCACATTTAAGGTAAATGACCTAGTTTTGTTATATGATAATAAGTTTGATAAATTTCCATGGAAATTCAGGATGCACTGGTTAGGGCCTTATGTTATTAAGGAGATTACTGATGGAGGAGTGGTATAGTGTGTCAAATTAAATGGAGAACCCTTCCCAGGAAAGGTGAATGCTAGTAGCTTGAAGCCATACACCGACAGTCCATCCATGTGACTAAATGAAAGAAGCATAGTCTTAGCTCTCCAGGCAGCTCAAAGGAGGCACGAGACTATAAACTACACTGCCCAGGTCGAGGAGTTGCGTCATTTGATGATGTCGTGATGCAAGGATGTCCCACTAGGTCCGTGACAGCGCGAAGGGAGATGTGCTACCCAGGGAGAAATCGCGCAGGTCGGCTGGAAAGTGACCGTTAAAGTCACTGTTCATGAAAAGATGGAAGAAGTGAGGCTAAATGGAGTGGGCGACTGCTGTCACTAAAGCAATTGCAGCGGTGAAGAGTGCAGTAGTAGACTACACACAGTTGTTTGAATAATCGTTTGAGGTCCTGACCAACTTGTAGGAGGACCCAAACATCCAGAGGCTAGAAACAAAAGCGCGTGAACTCCAAAAATGCTACGATGAAGTTAAGGGCATAATGCGAACAGTCACACTGACACAGAGGTTAGCCAAGTTGCAGGAAGCCAAGCAGCTGAAGAAATAGGTGGATGCAGCGCTAGAAAAAGAAGCAGTGCTGAAGGTGAGACTCAAGCCCTAGCTGGAGGAAGCTTACGCAGTCACATGAAACATGGAAGGTAAGCTTGTGACTCTGCAAGAGATGCAAAAACAACTTCAGGCTGACAGTGTAGGGGCAGTAACCGAGAAAACAGTCGAAGATACAAAGCAGGCAACAACTCGTTGCACAACCAAAGTTGCAGTCATCAGGGTCGAGCTGGACGGGCTTTGTGCAAAGATCTCTATGCCTACTGAGTGACTCGAGGGTGAGTCACGATGTTTGTGTTGGGGGCCTATTGGGAGCGGGATCCCCCAAGGGTAGTTTTGGGGCTAAAAGCCTAAGTTTAAGTCAATTTTTGTAATATTATTGTAAAGAATCTACAATTTGTGGTCACAAAGCACAAAGGTGTTATGTGTCATAAATGATAGTCTGATCTTAGTTTTGTAAAAGTAAAGTCGGCTGTAAGAGAACTACCCATGGTTCGCAGACCATGGGATTCTATAAAAATAGCTAAGCTCTAAGTAGTTTGGAAGGAGACAGCCAATGATGGATGATGTAATATAATCATAGCTTTAGAGCAAGAAGTCTAAGTCTTGGGTTGTACCGTAGGTAAAAGGATCTGCAGCTGAGTGCACGAACCCCTGTAGCTATGTGTGCAGGGCGGACATAGTTTGTAACCACTTGGAAGATATCAATAAAGAGAGATATTTCGTAATTTCTGTGTATTTGTTCTGTTGATGTATCTTGATATGTTATCAATGAATTTTCTTTATTATACTTATATGGTGCACAAATGAATGCAATTACAGTGAATAACTAAATGCATATACAAATATCTGTTTATGCGGGGATAACTATAATTATTTGATAAGATAAGAAAGGCACTTAGACTAATGCAATGAAATTTTTTGTTTTGGAAATGAAAGATGACTAATGCAATTTTTTTGTCTTTGTAGAAAGTAAAAGAAATGAATCAACTAGGGAAGAAAATAATGCATACTTTGACACCTCCCCGGAAATGGTGCCAAAAAATGATGAGCCTTGGTATTGTAACAAGAACGCTGAAACTCCCAAGGCTATCAACTTTAATTATCAACCCGGGGTTTGTACAAACTTAAGAGGTATTGACACTATATGTGCAACATATAATGTGTTCTTCCTTCACTATCATGTTGTAAAGGAGT
Source organism: Pinus taeda (assembly GCA_000404065.3). Taxonomy (NCBI): domain Eukaryota; kingdom Viridiplantae; phylum Streptophyta; class Pinopsida; order Pinales; family Pinaceae; genus Pinus; species Pinus taeda. The sequence continues at coordinate 89,802 of APFE030187283.1, read as the reverse complement.
GCATGTAATGAAATCAAATCCTAAACTAATTGCAAAAAATGAAATGTTCAAAATGGAAACCTTAACCTATTGTAAAAAAGAAAATACAAGGAAATAAACCTATTCTAATTGCATAAAGTAAAGATAAATGTCAACCATTACATTTCAAAGAGTTTATATCCATTAACAAACTTTATTGGATGTGGCAATCAAGAAAATCATCATTGTATTATCCAATTCATAAATTTGTCCATTAACCCAAATTGCTGAAATTTTTTAGATGGGTAAGGAGGCAAGTCTTAAGCCGTCTTTCGTATTCCCTAATAATTGATTTAGAGCTTAGGAGTGTTTATTCAACCCCAAGGGACAATAACCAAGATTCTTGAGCGAAATGGGCAAGTGTATACATGTTGGAAGGTTGCTATAGGGTTTCCTGTAGTTTACTACAGGAAACAACATATTTTCTAAAGGGAGTTATAATTCACCGAATGACCAACCAAATAAAATCCAAATTGGCTAGGAAATTTTTTATTATTTACTAGGATGTATTAGGTCTCCATTCCAAATTGAATCACTCAAAAATACCTCTATTAAGCCATGCTAAAAAATCGCAGAAAATTACTAGTCAAATTTCTAACCTAATCAAGTGAAAATGACATGGGGTAATTTTTTTATTAGCTATAATGATTTTTTGATCTAATTAAAGTGTAATAAACTTGATTGAAACTTGTTAACATGCTCTAAAAAATAGTAGAAATTTACTGTTATTTGCCACAAAGGACTTCCAGAAATCTAGATTTGGAAATAAACGAACTAATCCAAGTAACTCAATGATTACTATGACCTTACAAAGTTGTTCCAATGATAAAATGATGTTTTTTATCCTTCAAAATAGCTTACTTCAACCATTTAACCCAATCCTACAACAATAAATCATTAGTACTAAATGCAGAAATAGAAAAAGACAAGAACAAGGGATGCATGTGAATAAGAAGTGAAAAGAAGAAAATGAATGATACAAAAGGGATCAGAGGCTCTTGGGATGGCCAAGCCCAAGGAAAATCAGATTCCTATGAAGGAGACCAATATTTAGAAGCTAAACATGACACCAATCTTCATTATTTCCATCAATACAATTACATCCCTACAAGAAATGAGAGTGGAACTGCAAAACTACAAGTTCTCTCCACAAGAAGATTAAGAAAAATCCACCCCTAGAGGAAAATTTTAAATGGTACTTATACAAAATGATTAGGAATCATTCCCCAAGAAAGGAGGAAGCTTTCCCCACCAAAACGCTTGATTAGTGGATCTAGTTCCCAATACTAGGAATCTGCATTAAATGGCAGGGAACACATTACTGGATTTTCTCAATCATTGGAGCTCCACAATCTGTGCCACAATTCCATAATATCTTGTTGATTTATTATTTAATATTGATCCTCATGTAGTAGGGTGTAGGTCTCTAGATTATCTCCTCCATAATCTGCCCAATATTCTCATAATAATCCACAAAAATAAATAATATTAGGCACATATATACAATTATCCATAAACCTTCTTAATGAACATATTAAAGTTAAAAATGCATTATCAAATGAAAAAAGAGAGGTTTAATGTGCTGAAGGATGGTCAGATGGGCCTTAATTTATATCTAGTTTGGAGGCCCATCAGAGACTATGTGAGAGCGAAGAGGAAATTACAATGGATATGCTATAGGTTGTATCTCTTCATTTTGTTGGATAATATAAAAGGAAGGATTGACTATTTCTCCGTGGACGTATCCTAAATTGGATGAACCACGTATATTTGTGTCTCTCTTGTTTTATGTTTTTTTTTTATTTGTGTTTTCACAATATTTTGTGTATTCATTGCTCTATTAATTAATTTCTCACAACTGGTATCAAAGCCAAAGGTTATTTGGCTGATAAACTCACAAGAGAGAAGGGTTACTGGTTCGAGTGGGAGGAATGGAATAAGATGGTAGGTTTAGGGTTGAGAAATTTAACGACCAAAACTACCAGCTATGGAAAATGCAGATGAAAGATTATATGTATTAGAAATATATGTGCCTACCACTGAGTAGAAAATCAAAGAATTCGACGAGTATGACATACGCAAAATGGGAGATTCTCTACAAAAAGGCACTAGGAATAAAATGATTGTGTCTAGCAGCATTGGTGGCATTTAAAATTTCAAAGGAAACAACAACAAAAAATGTTTAATGATGACATTGGCCAAACTATATGAAAATCCATTGATCTAAAATAATGTATTTCTTATGAAGCGTCTATTTAATATGAAGATGTTAGAAGGCAAATCTATTGCTGATCATTTAAATGAATTTAACATGGTTACTAGTCATCTAAGTTCTGTAGGGGTAAATTTTGATGATGAAGTTAGGGCTTTGTTATTTCTATGCTCACTTCCAGAAAGTTGGAATGGCTTAGTTATGGATATTAGTAACTCTGTCTCTGGATCTAGTATTTTAGAGTTTAATGGTGTTGTTGGTTCCATCTTTAGCGAGGAAATGCGACGGAAAATATCTGGTGAGACATCAGGTAATTATATAACTGGAGAGACTAGGGGCAGAAAAATGGAAAGGGGAAGGAGCCCAGGAAATTGAAGTCAAGAAAAGGCAAATCCAAATCCATATCAGGAATAGTGTGCTGGAAATGTGGGAAGAAATGACACTTGAAGAAAGACTGCAAATCTCAGAAAGGAAAAGAAAGAGATGGACAACAAGAGAACAATTGTGAAGCGAATGTGATAGGTGATGTGTTGCAAGATGATTTGATTCTTTCATTATAAAATATTATTGATGCCTGGGTGGTTGATTCAGGGGCTTCATTCCTTACTACCCCTGATAGGAAACTTTTTCATGACTATGTTCAAGGATATTTTGGACATGTTCGTTTGGATGATGATAAACCTTGTAAAATCATTAGAATGGGTAAGGTTTTTATAAAGAAACAAAATGGAAACCAATGGCTATTGAAGGAGGTAAGGCATGTTCCAGATCTGAAGAAAAATCTAATTTCAACAGGGCAGCTAGGTGGTGAAGGTTGTGTAACTACATTAACAGACAAACTTGGAAGGTCACTAAAGGAGCCCTGTTAATAGCAAAAATGAGAGAAGGTTGGTAAATTTTATTTTTGAAATGGTATTTCTTATTCTGTTAATGATTTGACCTCCAAAAAAGCAGATATAAAATTGTGGCATCATAGGCTTGGGCACATGAGTGAGAAAGGGATGCATATTCTTAACTCAAGAAATTTGTTGCCAAGTTTGAAGCATGTTGATTTGGATTTATGTGAAAATTTTGTTGATGGAAAATAGAAGAGAGTTAGATTTATCAGAGTTGGGAAGGGAAAGAAGAGAAAAAAAATTAGAGCTTGTGCATACAAATGTATGGGGACCTTCTTAGGTATCATCTCTCGGTGGCTCCGACTATTATGTTAATTTTATTGATGATGCAACTAGAAAAAACTGTATTTATTGTATTCAAAATAATTTTGATGTATTTGATACTTTCAAGAAATGGAAATATTTGGTTGAGAATGATACAGGAAAGAAGTTGAAGTGTCTCAAATCAAGAAATGGAGGTGAATACCACAACAAAGAGTTTGATAACTACTGTTCAGAGCATTGTATTTGTAGAGATAAGACAGTTCCAAGAACAACATAGGAAAATGGTGTGTCAGAAAAGATTAATAAGACAATCATGGAGTGTGCAAGGTGCATTAGATTTCCCTTAAAATTTTGGGTAGATGCTTTAAATACTGTTGTTTATCTAATAAACAAAGGGCTTTCAATCCTGCAGACATGTTAACAAAATTTATAACCAAAGAGAAATTGAGATCTTTCTTAGTTTCAATTGGTATTCAAGTATGATGATGAAGATGAGAAACATCCAGGTCCAAAGTGGAAGCATTGTACAACAGGTGAAGCAACGATGGAGTTTCTAGAATCAGTCTCTAAGTGGGAGATTGTTGGGTGTGGAGCATGTTATCTTCCTGAATGTTCATATATTTTTGTTTCAGTCGCACTGGATCCCTGTTCCTAATGGGGTGGAAATGTTGTCCATTTAATCATTGTGAGGGGGCGACAATGACCGATGAGCGCCCCTAACGTGGGTTCAGGGACAGTGCCCCCAAAGCTAAAACTAGATAAAGAATTGCCTTGTAAAATATTGTAATTCCGTAGTCAATCTGGGCCATTCATTAGGTGGATGATATGACAATAGAAATTATGTTAATTTAGGGTTTTTTTCCCTAGAAGTCACCCCCTCAGTTTATATGAGGGAATTGTATTGCGTTTATGGATTATTATTTTGAGCGAGAGAGAGAGAGAGAGGAGACTGTGTGAGAGCAAAAAGGAAATTACAACAGATCTATTGTAGGTTGTATCTCTTCATTTTGATGGATAATATAAAAGAAAGGACCGATTTTTTATCCATGGACATAGCTCTAATTGGGTGAACCACGTATATCTGTGTCTCTTGTTTTATACATTTTTGTATTTGTGTTTCTATAATATTTTGTTTATTTCATTGCTCTATTAATTTATTTTTAGCACAATAGATAGAAGCAATATGATAACTCTCAATCAATTTTATTGGATCATCCACACCTCCTCCAGTGCCATATTTTTTTGGATTATAAACTTAAGGTAGGCCGTAAAAAATATACAAAACTATAAACTAATGACTACACTTGTAATTAAATTTTAAACAATAATTAAACAAGTCTTTAATTAAACAAAGTCTTTCATAGAAATCACATGAGAGAATTTTTTGGCCGACGCGTTTGGAACCAACAAGTGTGGTTCATCATGAGGACCAGTTGAAAAGGCAAACCATGGCAAAGGCTTAAATAGAGAGCAATGTAGAAACATAATTTCAAGTAAGGGTATATTTGAACAATAATGTTTAAATTTATAATATAATTTAATTATATATATTAAAAACAATCTTATTGAGTAACGACTATATTAAACGGCTAGTTTTTTGAAAAAATATTTAAATAATGATATTAATTTATTTATTTATTAAAAATATTATAGGCAACAACTATATTAAATGCTAGTTTTTGAAAAATAATATTTAAATTAATTTATTAAAACTAAATATTACTAGTTCTTGAAAAATAATATTTAAATAATGATATTAGTTTATTAATTTATGAAAAATATTAATATGTAAGGGCTATATTAAACAACGAGTTTTTAAAAGTCTTTAATTATAAAGTCTAATGAGTGATCTATTACTTTACACCTCTTTTAAAAATTCATTTATTTCAAACCTTAATATGTTTTATAATATTAAAAATGATAAATTAATCGAACACATTAACAAGTTATTAATTATTAATTCAAGATAGTGTGTGGTGGACCCTAAAACAATAAATAAGTACAAACGATGGAAAAATTAGGGTAGTTTCACCCCAAGCTTAAAGTGGGTTGACTTCTCTTCTAAATCAGGAAAAATGGCTAATTAGCTGGCACACCTAGAGAATGTTTCACCTTTTTGATCATGAAATTGGTGTTAAAAAACATGCAAGTTAACTGGGTGAAATCCATGACATTCGTCAGATCAAGAGACTTTATACTATTAGATCAAAATTATTGCACAATTAAAATTCTCACATCTAACTCTGTTAATACTCCCTCCAATTATAATTGAAACATAATTAACAAATTTGAATTCAAAATTTTGAATTCCATAAATAAAGGAAATTTTAATTTGGAGCTTTTTTTTCTTTTTTATTTTTTCCATTAAATTTTTTTTAACAAAACAATAAAAATATTTTATTAAAACTTATTAATAATTATGATATACTTAAATTTATCCTTTATGATAATTATATGTTCCTATTTAAATGACTTTTGTTATATCTATATATCAATATGATCTTTTTAGTGCTAATTTAACAAGCACGAAACTATAATTTGAATTAGAAGAGATTTGGAGGAGGATTAACTAGACATCTCTCCTCCAATTAATACAGCAATGCACGAGCAAACTTGTACCCTGAGTTAGCGGTTTTAATGAGAGAATATTTTAAATAAGTAAATAATTTTCTTAAGGAGGTTAATTGAAAATAAGTATAAGTACTTTAAATATTACCATCTACATCTTGAACCATGATGCTATAATTTTATAAATATATTCATTATTGTTCATAATGTCTTGTAATGGGAGGTGGAGGTGTTAGCGAGTATAAATATAGCTTGTTACACTAGCTTTTACTTAACCAAAGGTAAGTAAAAATATTTCTACTTCAATTTAGCTGCATATTTAGTGTGGGGTAAAAAAGTGTATTTATTTACAATAAAATATTATAATAGGAAAAAAGTTATATTAGTTTTAATTAACCAAAAGTTTAAAAACACACTTGTGAAAAATATTTCTAATTAAATTTAGCTTCATATTCACTATTGGGTTAAAAAAGGAAATTCAATTATACGAAATAACATAGGAACTAGATATATGGAATACATAGGAACTAGATATATGGAATTTGATCATTTTTTTATATATATGTAACAACATACTATATACACATGTTACAACATGCTATGCAAAATCATACCATATATACATGCCGTGTACTATGTAAATAATTAGTTTAAAGCATTTCAAATCTCTGTAGACAATGGTGGTTGATTAGGGAATGAAGATCCAACATTACTCCCAAAATTCAAAATAAGTGCAATATTTATCATATATAAGTAAAGCTTTATAGGATGTAATTAATGTGTTTAAAAAAAATTAAAGATCTAATGAGTGAATCATTAAACCTCGAGTCTTTATTTAAAAGAAGATTATACAATGTAAGCCAAAATTGATTTAAACAAGAATAAAAGGGGCTACTAAATATGAAACAGATTGTTCGAGTCTTATATGGCAGTATAATACTCAATGCTCAGACCATTGTAACACAACAAAATATTGTGTCCATTAATGGATTCACCACTTTTCGCATAGACCACTTCCTTCTCTCTTTTATTCCTCAACATTTCTTCTTCTTTGTGGTCGTAAGCCTATGTAATGTTTTATTTTAGTAGTAATAAAATTGTAGGGTTGATCTTGTTTTACTATTGTTGTTTGAAATGTTGGTCGAATAATTATTCAACAGGACACTTGTTGTCTACTGGTTTTTCTTAACCAGATGTTCATATTTCTAAGTGAAAATTTCTTTTATGGATTTTAGACAATCTTGACATTTACTACCACCTGTCTGCATGAATATTTTATTTTCCCAGAATATTTAAAAGTTGCACATGTTTTCATTTCCCAGTGTGGCTATTGTGATGTAGATAGGGTTTAATCATATCTTGCATACACTGAAGTATGTTTACATATTTTATAATATATTTCCATCTATCATAGAGGGGTTAAATATTTACACCCTCTACAACCCTCTCAACAACTCCTCCTTACTGAAGAATAATAATGATATTCATCCGATACTTGAAACTCTCTTCTCACCATTCACTTAATTTAATGTGCTTATGTGTTGGGATAAGGGAGTCTAGTATATTGATCTAGTTCGAGTTAAATAGTATCTTCGGCCTCATATTTCTCCAACATTTATTTATCATAATCTTTAAAAACTATCAAAAGAGGGTGCAACAAGGCTACTCTAAGGATACTTAGAATAGTTATGAATTTGGTAGTTTGCAGGATTACCACCCTGGCCCAAGAGTCAATTTAGGGCCTAAAGTGAGGAGGATATTTTTTCCTCCAAAGATGCCTCAACAATGTTCTCTTCCATAGAAAAGTATTGGTAGTTACAACATTTTTCCAATTTGTAACTTGGACTTCCTATCAAATTCAACATAAGATAATGTAACTAGTTCTTCTTAAAAAATTATAGGATCTTGACAAGCAAGTTATTCAACAAGCATCCTATTTTCTATCATCTTCTTTTCATCCCAAATAAGGACTTCAATTAGAGTATCAATCTCCATATTTTGAGAATTACTTTCTTATTCCTAATATTTTTCATTATCTTTTCCTATTACTTTCTTTTTTCTCTTTGAACTAGCAAAAGAAATATTAGATATCCTAGTCAATTTTCTTAGAGGGTCTTCACTCCTTCCACCACCAACATTCTTTGCAGTATTCCTCTTCTCCTTAGATGTATTTACTTATACTTGGATCTTATAAATTGAAGATATTTTATGAGAATTATGGGGGGAACCATGATCAGTGTTGGTTGTAGGTTGTCCCCTTTATTTATGTTTTTCATTTGTACTTACCAAGGTATTAATGTAATTAAGGTGATCAACATTTTTTCCATATTTTTATTCTTCTAAGCTTTGATTATCCCCATCTCCTCCTAATTACTTAATAGAACTTGAGGAACATCCAATAAAAAACATATGAGCAAAGAATATTCCATGTGGGTCAAAACATTTGCAAACGTAAACTTCTTTCGATTTGAATGCGTCAGAATATGAAGCAATTCCATCTAAATGGATAATAGAGTTTACTTTGAAATATCCAATTTTGAAATAAGTAGGAATAAAGTGGTTTTCCTCCAATTAAGAAAATGTGCCCAATATTTATATTGTTTACATATTTCAACAATGAAAAATTTATAAGCAACATAGGTTTTCTTTTAAACCAAAAAATATAATATTGGAAAACTTCTCTTAGCATATGAAAATGTTTTTATTTCAAAGAAATGGTTGAACTTCATCAAAATTCATACATGTATCACGATGAAAAACCATCATCTTGAATTATATAACAAAAGAATTTGGAACTTGATAATAGTGAAAGGGAGCCTTATGCTTCCACAATATTGGATACTAGAATTGAGCAATATCTTCATCTACATTCAAATTTTGAGAAACAAGTAGGTATTTGAATATATTTACATATACCAAGGCATAAATCAAATAAGAGGCCATGAAAAACCTCTTTGGGTTTTTGAAATTCCTCAATTTGTAGGAAATCTTGTTGGAGATAATACTAGGCTAGTAAAATATAATTCCCTCATTAACTAAATAATAGAAAATGTAAAGAACATATGTAGGTACATGTTTTGTGGAATCCTGACCAAGAATTGTTTCCATAAACCTTGAAAATTATTTTTAGGGGTCAACTAATGTATTTACCTAAATTTGAGCAACATCTATTGAAGAGGCCGAAGCCCACTTTGAAAAAAAAAAAAAATCACTACATCCTCTTTGACCCTCTGAATTTTAAAAAAATTGTGTGGAGTTTGTAGTTGTAACATTCTTATGAAAAAGGTTTCGTGTTAGGTGTACATGATTTCTGCCAATTTCTTCAAAGATCCATATTTTTTGGTTATCAAATTTTGTTAAACAACGTTTTTTAATTTGAATACTTTAGTCATGCAACCAGTTTTTTCTATTCTAGACATCCAATTTCAGTTGGTACTTTTTTTATCATTTGGAAATCCTACCACTTATATGCCACAGACCAATGGAAGGCATGTTCTTCCTTGTTATATATACTGAGAGGGGGGTGAATCGATATTTATTTTTCTTACAATTTTGTATCACAAAAAATTGACTAATCACATCACATCAAAAGGAGACAAGATTTATATTAACAATATATTAACTAATGAAGTAAGCTACAACTTTCATCTTTACCAACAATAACTGGAAGGGCTGCAACCCTTGGTTTACCAACTCCCATCGTAAGGAGGAAAAAAACTCCTAAAGGAAGCTACAACTTCCTTGCCTAGCATGAATTCACCACCGTTTATAATAAAATATAGAAATAAAACTCTTGGGCTCTCGTACCAAGGATAGTGACCCAATTACAATCAAATTCAAACATTGTTATCTCTTCTAGGTCATTACAACTTCAGGTATGTGCCTTTGTCATGTCTAATTTGCAAGTTGCTAACTTTTAATATGAAAAATAAAGATCTTCAAAAATATACAATCCAACAAAAGAAGGATTATATTTCATAGCTTAGTTCATGAATATTATAGTATAAATTTAGGATTGTGTATGTGCTTTCTTAATTACTGATATGCCTTGAATTTGTCCTCAACTCTAATCCAATATCCTCTTTAATGTATTCTTGTATAGCCTTAATTTTGTATCGAATAGGGCATCTCAAACATACCTCAAGCTATCTCAGATAAGGCCTTTTATTAGTCCTCGACAATGAATTTTTTCTTCTCGAATTTTACCTCGAAAAGAAAAAGAATAATATGCACTTACAGTCTCAAAAATCACAGGATAAAATGCTTTATGATATGGCTCTTGTATGCTTTATATGGGAGTGATATTCTGCCTCACGAACAGAGTTGAAGGGGGTCAAAATTATGTCTCAATAGGTCCAAATTTGAGCTCAATAAAAGGCCTTTGATCGTACCTCAGGAGATATGATTTTTTTTAGAAAAATAGCCTTAGATCAAACTCGTACTTGCCCTCACATTAGAGAAATTTTGAGGTCTAAAATGGGCCTCCTAAGGAATAATATAAAATAATAGTGAAAATAATAGACTAATATTATATTACCTTATCAACTTTTGGAGGGAGAAAAGAAAAAAACTACCTTTTCAATTTATCTCCCTATGATTGTACTTCAATTTCAAGTGGGGGCACTTGATGGATGCATAATTTATTTTTGCATCCAAGGATTACCCGTGTTCCATACTTTCTATGGACCTAACTACACGAAAAATGTAAAATACTGAAAAAACATGATTGCAGACATGTTTTTTTAGTATTTCACATTTTTCATGTAGTTGGGTCCATCGAAAGTATGCAACATGGGTACTCCTTGGATGTAAAATTAAATTTTTCATCCAACGAGTTCTCCCGCTCGAAATTTGAATAAAATCATAGGGAGATAAGTTGAAAATGCAAGTTGAAAAAATTAGTCGTTTTATTTTTTATCTTCTTACCTTTTTACTCCAAAAATGGTGAATCATCCCCCCATGGTTGACATCATCATATTGAATCCTATTGGTTCTTATAAAGTTGATTTTTTTTGTACATTTTTGTTTTGGGGCCCATTTTTTAGCTCAAAATTTCTCTAACAGACAAGCCTTAGGTACATTTTACCTCAAAAATTAGGATTTCCTCAAAGAGAAAGAGAAGGATGTATACAATGGTTAGAAAATTTTCCTTAAAGGAGATCTGGTTTCTTACTTCAGATCAAAAATACACACATTCAATTAGCCTTGATCCTTGTTCTTCATATTATGTTAGGGTCCCACCCTAACCCACTTACTTATTTAGTGGGATCGAGTCATAGTAAAGAGAGTCAATAAAGACCATATTAATAATTGTAAGTGGTTAACCCGCAATTAATGACGGGACCACAGTTAGTTGCAAATGGGCCATGGTATTAGATAGATGGTATTAATAAAACCCATGGTATTGATCCATGGTATTTGCATGTATGAGCCATATATAAAGGTTAGAGACTCCCTACGAGGAGCGTCGTGTCTTATTTTGTCATCGAACTCTGCTCTATTGGAGGTTGCCCCCTCGAAGAGGCAAGTGAACATTGTTTTCTGAATAATAAAATACTTGTTGTTTTTACTCGCTATTCTATGTTTTGGGTATATTGCTTCGCATATTTGGTATTCTGGTATCGTCTTGCAGGTTAAGAGCATAACAAGTGGTATCAGAGCACTTCCCAGGGCAGGTGGGATCTCCATTTCTTAGCAAATTGTTTTTTGGCTAGAGACGTGTTCCAACGTCTTTAAACCACAAGATCTGTCATTGAGCGCATAAACCTGCGGATTTGGGGAGGCATGCACGCAAGACATACAAGAGGTGGTCACGCTTGTTGGACTCCCTTGTAACCCATGTGGGCACCCCTTCGAGTAGTAGCGCATTAGACAAAACAGCGTACGGACTGCCTTCCAAGTACCCTCTGGGTATATCGGAAGCCCCCTAGCTCCTTTGAAACCTCGCCATAGATAAACCGCTAGTCGTCTTGCTGCTATAGTACACTGAGAACATCACTCAGAGAGATTACTCGCTCGTACGATAGGGTAGTCAGGTTGTACGACTAAGGGTACGGTTGATCCTCCTTAGTTAGAGCCTTGAAACATTGGGTCGAGTACTACTGTCAGACCCTTATGTATATTGTGATCTGTAGCACCTGACACTCCTTGAGACCAGAGTTCCATTTTCTATCTTGGGATCACACATAATCTCTGCCAGATTAGATCTCGCAAGGGCATTTGCAGCAGCAGCAGACATCAGTCTCGTAGTTCCGAGTTAGCAGACCAGCTAGTCCGATCTACTAGATCCAGCAGATCCACAGCAGCAGTCTGTTCCACCGATCATAGCTATTCGATCCGCCATTCAGATCTCTCAGATCCACCAGATCTCAGTAGTTGTGTGGGGTTCCTATACCGGGGTGTGCTTTTCGCAAGACTTTTGGCAGCATTGACATTTTGAGGATTCGGCTACTCCAGTATTCCTAAGTCTGTGACTCCCAGGGCACTTATTAGTGATCTAGCCCATCAGAATTAGGACGACGAGATGAGCATGGTGGTACCATTCAATTCTTAGTGAAAAAAAATTCGGGCGGTCCCAAATTTCAAGAACATAAGGTCGGTGGATGGTAGCAACTAGAGCTCAAGCTATGGCCAATGAGAGGATGGACAAACTTGAACAATCCTTGCAAACCCTCCAAGTTCAGCTTGACAGACTAACTAGCATAATCCCTAAGGGTAAGGAGGAAGCCCACGAGGAGACGTATATTGGCAATGAACATAGTGAGGGTGAGTCTAGCCACTCTCTTCACCTCTGGGGCACCCACCAACAATCCCGTCCGCGACCTCCCAAGTTGGATATGCATAAATTTGATGGTTTGCACCCGGCTGCATGGATAGCACAAATGGAGCAGTATTTCAATCTGAATAACATCTTAGATAATGAGACTCATCTTATGGTGGGGAGCATGTACTTGGACAATGAAAGGTGGCAATGGTGGGAATGGCATCAACGTTGCAATGGAAGTTTTGTGTCTTGGACCACCTTCAAAAAAGCTCTTATAGAACGCTTTGACAAAGAATCTTCTTTTTTGGGTCGTCTTACTAAGCTCCGACAGACTAGCACAGTGGATGAATATGTTATAGCCTTTGAGGCCTTAGCTTTCTGCACTAGGGGTCTCTCAAATGTGTTCTACATGGAATGTTTTATCAACGGTCTTAAAGAGGCCATACAAGCCCGCGTCCTATTGCACCACTCTCCCACATGGACAGAGGCTTGCAAGGTAGCTCGTAATGTGGAACGTGCGTTAGCAGCCCAGTCCATTCACCCAAATTTCACCGCCAAGGGTCGCCCCCCACAGGCTCACAGCACGACTCAAACACTTAAGGTTCAAAAGGTGTCACCTACAGAAATGGCCGAAAGAAGAAAGCAGGGA